>VZTL01068773.1:53152-98818 GCA_013400535.1 Scopus umbretta | reverse complement strand
TGTGCCCCCCCCCCCCTTTTTTTCATTTTGATAAGATAACATGTACTTTATTCTTCAGTTTATTTAAAGGGTGTTGTTAAATTTCTGCCTATGGTCCTATGCAAGGACAGACATCAATTAGTTATGTTAAACACAAATTATAGATCTTGCATGCTTCCAAACCAGATGACTCTGGGACCATGTAAACACTGTCTTTGTTTTTGCCTTTTAGCACACCCCTCCACGCAACATAGGCAGTCTCTTTTGACAGCACAGTCCTGTCGTTCAGCTGGTACAGTGGTGAATCCAAGCCATCCTGAGAGTCTACCTTTCTGAGCATTTCATATTATTTCAGTAGCTTGAGGATTATGTGGCAGTTAAAACAAGAAATGCAGGCTCTGCATAGAACATTCTGAAGGTACAAGTGCACAAGAAGTTGAGTCTTCACTTGCAGAAACAGAATTACTTGAAGAGCCACAGAAACAGATGTCTGTGTGTGGTTTCATCACAGTCCTGAGTACTTCACTGGAGTATCTTTGAATACCTTTGTGAGTATCTTTGTCTCCCTGCAGTCAATGTGGCTAAATGTTCCCACATCAAGGTATTATTTCCTTTTAAAAACAAGGATTGACACTTCCTCTAACTTTTTTCTTCCTCTAGGAGACTTTTGTATGCCTGTAGGTAAGCAGAAGGCTGGACTAGAGACCTTGTGTGGTCCCTTCTGACTCGAATTATCCCATGATGCTATGAACCTAATCATGGTCAAAAAAAGTTGATGCCTTATTTACAGGTTTTAGATCTAGTCCATTGACCCTTGCCACAATATTTGTACTACTGAATAATGAACACATTTACACAGACAGATTCTTCAGAATCTTATAGAAGGCACTTGGCACAAGCACTGATCATACTTCAGTATTTTAAAATTCCACATGCCACTGGTGTTTGCAATAGCATATCTATAATTGTAGAAAACCTTGATATATCTTTTAATTACTTGAGTGCAAAATCTTGTGGAGATATGTGGCACTTTGTCTTTTAAAGTGTGAGCCTGCATTAGGCCAACTCCATTTACATTGAAACCAATGCAGTTCTGGTGGCGTGCTTTAGCACACGTTCAGCTGTGATGTGTCAGGGTGTCACAATTCTACTGAATTTTATGATTTATTTGCTGTCTGCCTGAGACGGTAAGATTATTTGCCTTTATTTTATTTAATATAATAAACATTTTATTTGAAACAATGAAGTAATCTTTGAAGGTAAATATTGTTCTGACTTCTTCAAATTGAGTGAACATTAGCATCCATGAGTATGTCCATTTATAAGACAATTTGTTGTGACTTACATCTCCCCTGGCTGTTATGCTGACACACTGAAGCTTTAGACAACCACTAGAACTACACACATCCACACAAAAATGTCTGAAGTAATAGAAGACTCTGGACTGGAATGTCACTCTCTAAAAATTGGTCTCTGAATGAAGAACTAGGTCCAAACACAAATGAACAATTGTTGCTGGTCAATAATAAACACAAATACTTTAAAGTCAAGAGATTCAATATGCTTCCAATTGGAAGGCACCAAAATCTGAGTATAGAAACGATCCCTGCTTAAAAAGCTACACATTTCCAAATTCTAGGGATGGTGAGATAAGGAGCTGTCCTGGTTTCAGCTTAATTCAGAGTTCACTTTCTTCCTAGTAGCTGCTGTAGTGTTGTGTTTTTGGACTTAGTATGAGAACAATGCTGACAACACGCTGATGTTTTAGTTGTTGCTCAGTAGTGTTTATACCAGTCAAGGACTTTTCAGCTTCCCGTGCTCTGCCGGGTGCACAAGAAGCTGGGAGGGGGCACAGCCAGGACAGCTGACCCAAACTGGCCCAAGGGCTATTCCATACCATATGGCATCACGCTCAGTATAGAAACTGGAGGAGTTGGCTGAGGGGCAGCGATCGCTGCTTGGGGACGGGCTGGGCATTGGTCAGCGGGTGGTGAGCAATTGCATTGTGCATCACTTGTTTTGTATATTCTTTTATCATTATTATTATTATTATTTTCTCTTTCTCTACTATCCCATTAAACTGCCTTTATCTCAGCCCATGGGTTTTAGGATTTTTTTTTGGTTCTCTCCCCCATCCCACCGGGGTGGGGGGAGGGTGAGCGAGCAGCTGTGTGGTGCTTGGTTGCCAATTAGGGTTAAACCACAACAGGGGTACAAGTCACAGAAGGTGTAAAGAACAGGAGAAAATTATATGCCAATAATATCACTGAATATTCATCAATGCATGGAGAGCGAGACATTTTATACCAACGCTCCTATGCTTTTCTCTTTCCCAGAATTATATTTAAAATGACTGGTTACCAGATGTAACCATTCCCATTTCCCAGTTCCGCATTCAAATGGCATTACTGCCCTGTGGCCAAGGAACTAAACTGGGACTGAAGCATAAGAATACTCAGCTTGTATTGTGACAAATACAATCATATTATTTTTCTCTGTCTATTCAGAAATTCCATCTAAACCTTTTACTCAGGAAAGTATGTTATATCAAGCATATCACACATCATCCTGATAAATATTAGTGCTCTTTCACCAATGAAACACAAAGATTGAGGCTATAATTAAAGTGTGGTGTGCTTTTGATGAGGCCTGTAACAGGTTGAAAGTTACGGGTTATATCTTTGATTTATTGGGTGTCTGATTATAATATAACTGATCCATTTTAAAAATTGAGAAAGTAGTCAACTACGCTATATGAAATAAAATGTTTTGAAAAAAAAATTATGAAAAATAGGAGTTTCTTATGCAGGAAACTAAAAGTCTATCCAACAGAAACTAAGATATTACTTCCTTTATTCCAAAGCAGAGGGACATAAGGTATTCCTCCAGGTAAGGTTGTCTTCTGTAGATGAACTACTTCAACTGAATGCTAACTGTCTGTGCATTTTGCTTTCTGGCACAGCAATTTTATTTGTTGCAGGCTAGTGGTGCTTTATTCAAGGAGCCCAAGTCTCTAAACTGACACCATCACCTTGTTCCTACTCTGACAACGCACCCTTTAAATGAATAGATGTAAAATGTCACTGGCTGATATTTTGAAATAAAAAGAAAGACACACATGAAAAAACAAAACAAAACCTGTGTTGTCAAAGCCCTTCTGCTTCAAAGTCTTGCCCAGTTTGAAATGACGTGCAGTCACCAGAGAGCAACAGCAATGGTGCATGTCATGGGAACATAAATAGCAGAATAAATAGCTAAATACACATATATATATCTATATAGAACAGCAAATCCAGAGGTAAAAGAAGATAGTAAGAGGAAATGCATGGCTAACTCCAAAGCTGATGCTCCTGAAGAGCAGGGCATAGTAAACAAGCCAACTGAATTGTAGGTGGCAAGCTTGTACCAGCCAGAGGGTCTCTTGAAGGTAAGTTAAGTAACAAGGTAACAGAGTAAAGCAATGGCCAGATTGCTTTCAAGAAATGAGAAACATACCAGAGTACCTCGAGGAGTTACTACTAGACATTGTGACACCTTTAGCACAAGCCAAACAGTGAGAAACAATAAAAATGTCCAGATCTACAAAACCTGAAGTTGAACTCTAACCAAAACAGTGATAGTCCACGATCTATCTATGGACTATCAGTGATAGTCCAACACAAAATCAGCAGACTTTCCAGCAAAATAAAGATATTGGAAAAAGAAATAATGGAATCCAAGTTACCAAGAAAAATTATCAGTCAGAGATAAAGTTGTTGTGTAATATAATCTCACACAGAATAAAGGAAGCACTTGAAGCAGAGACAATGAATCATAAACTGGATTTCAAGCAAGAAAACTGTATGATAACTAGTGTTTCAACATAGGAATAGTCATCAAACTGAAAAAGCCGTTCCCTCATCTCTCTTACTGAGCATTGCTGTCGACACAAGGGGCTGATGAATCCATCGCAGTAGAAAATTTCACTTCTTGTGCTCGTAAATGACAATTCAGGCTTTATGCAGAAAAAGGCCAAATGATTTTATAACACTAGAGAAAAAATTGGATTAAAAAAAAATGTAAGTCCAGAGTAGCCTTCATCTAGAAGTATTGTATCAGGAGGCAGAGTAATTAAAAAGTCTATTTAGTTACTACATCTACACAATCAGGAGGGTGCAGTGCACTGAGTAATCATAGAATCATTTAGGTTGGAAAAGACCTTTAAGATCATCGGGTCCAACTGTAAACCTAACACTGTCAAGTCCACCACTAAACCATGTCCCTAGGTGCCACATCTACACATCTTTTAATGTCAAAATTTGGAGAAGTAACTGATTAGAAATCCCCATTTACAATGATGGATGTGAAAGCTTGCAGTGCATCAAAGAAATTTCTCCTTTTTTCCGAAGTCAGCAGGAAGTCAACTAGAATCCTCTACCTTATTTGTAACGTATACAGTTCCTCCCATCACATCTCTTCAGGATTTTCACATAGTCTCCCATTCACTACTGTAATGTTGTTGACCCAGTATGGCCCAGGCATCTAGCTCACCCATGTTTGCTTTAGTGTCTGTGACAGCAAATACCTGATGATTACAAAAGCAATTAAAAGAGATGTATTTACATGTGGCTAGACTTACTGGGATCCAGTGACTCTGTATTAAAGAGACAGAAATATGAGGGAAATGTTAAGAATTAAGTTGCTTGGTAGCCACAGCAATACAGAAGCAAGTTCTGACTTAAGGATCCATGATTTCTGGACAGAACAACATAGCATAGAAATGAAAAGTAGACCAAGAGGAAAAAAAAAGAAAATAGTGATAACTTGCTTATGGATCAGATTACACCAAAAATAATTCTATATTGAATATTTAAAAGCATTAAAGACTAACTAGGGAGTTAAATATAATACATCAAGTAATCTTTTATTTGTTTTTTTGTTTGTTTGTTTTGAAATAATGTTTTATATCAATAATTACCAATAATTACTCTGCTAACTTACCAATAAATGCTACAGGAAATAAAAATAGTTTCTTTAAAAGAGATATGCAAAGCTTAATCAGAGAGGAAATTTATTTTTGGAAGCATTCATTATGATATGGTTGGCAGTTTTCTTTTTCTTTTTTTAAAAAGAATTATGCCCTGGCAAACTTATTTTAGTCAATTCTGTGACTGCTAACAACACAAAGAGAACTTCTCAATGTAACAAACATACCACAGAGCAATTGCATTGCAGAAACTGTTTTTCATTGTCAGCAGACCTAATTATTTTCATAAAATGAAAATCCTGCTGTTAATTTTGTCTTTGCGTTTTTGTATTTTATATGACTAGACTAACATCAGCTTCTTGAAGCACTCTTAGACTGCTACTTTAGGCAGTGAAATCTCTCATGCCTCCCCATCAGCCAGTTTTACTCTTTCAACAAGAGCCAGAACTGTTTACAAGCAGGTTGTTTATAATCTATCCGTACATCTTGCTATGTAAATTATTCTTTGGGGCACATCATGTCTAATGCATGTTTGGTTCACTTCAGCTAAATGTCTCTGTCCCTTTCCAAGGAGACACAAAAACCTCTTTAAGACACTTACCTAAGATCAATGTTATGTGCATGTAAACCTGCATACCCCTCCCTGTTCTCAAGTATCAGCTGTATTTTTACTGTTAATCAACTCAAAAATTAAAATTTTAAAAAAACTCTCATATAGCAGTTTGAGGAAGACCTCTTCCAAAAAGGGTGTTGAAATTGTCCTGTGTTTTTAAGGACATCCATCCAAAGTTCCTGGCACATAAATATGGAAAAATATTTTTCATTAAGGTATACCTTAAAATATTTTTATTTGCAGAGGTTTTCCTTTTTTATATATAGTTTTTTACAGATTTGTGTTGATAAGTACATGTCTTCTTTTCTAATATAAATAAACAAATAAGACTCAGACTGTTGGTTCTGCTGCTGCTGTGGGCTTGCCACTGTGACAAACAATAAGAATAGCTTGCTCCCTTTTTTGCTTTGCAACCAAAGTTAAAGGAACTTTCCTTGAGGCCAGAGTTAGAAGTGCTCTTTCAACTCTCCTGTATTCACTTGAGAGTTATCCTTTCCTGATTTTCCTTTTTTTTTTTTTTTTCTCCCTTCATGCCCCTTTCTGCCCTGTCTATTCCTTTTTCCTGCCTCCCGTAGAATTTTTGAGAAGTGCTGTGATCATATGTCATAAACTTGCATGGATTCCACTTTCCCAAAATATGACCCAGCCTGTCCATCAAATAATCAGATAAATCACATGGTTTTCTTTTCTTCTGGCAGCACATAAAGGCGATGTTAGGTTATTACTTACCTTCACAGGAACACCCACTGGACTGAGATCAGCTAGAAAGTTCAGTTCTCTCCTGTCTAGTTGATTCAGAATAACTTGGGCTCTCGTCCCAGACTTTAGATTTCTGGAGACTTTTGTCATTTTCCAGTCCAGTGCTTTTTCTGAAAGCTGTCTAACTGAGCAGGGCTTTTTATTCCCTCCAGGTTCTGGAGCAGTGGGTATTTTGGGCACAGAGGTTTTTAGTCTGTGCAGATGCAACCATTGCTTCAGATGTGTGTGTTTATAAATAAAGCTGAACAAAGAAACAATAATACCCTTTTGGAATGGGGCTTATTAGCATTTTGATGGCTTCTCTATCCTGGGAATAGCCTTCTGCTTTTGGCCTCTTCCTTCTATTCTCCATCCTGAATCTGTCATCTTTCTCTAACAATTAGAATTTATACTAAGCAATCAAGGCTTAGGTTGTCAAGGCAAAAAAAGAGTAAAAATGAATTATACCATGTTCTCCCTGCAGATAAGAATAGCATATATTTGCTTTATAAATCATGGGTTTTAATATGTAAATTACCAGGAATATCAGATTGTGAAGGGCATATGAAAAGCTCTAAAATTTCAGTTTTTTGAAAGCCATAAGTAATTTCCTATAGGAATAACACTAATGATATTTTTAGGGGGGGCAAAATTCACTTGGCTATGTGAAATAAAAATGAACAGCAATGTTTTATGACAGCAGTTGGACTTTTAAATGAGTAAGAGGCAGCATTCACCCATGATCCTACCATGACAGGACTGCAACTGAATAAATAATCAACACTTTTAGATTCCTGATTCCAAGTATGTGATATATGGCTCTCAAAGCAGTACTGAATCTATGGCATTAGTGGAGTTGATGCAATAATATTCTAACAATATTTCTGTTATTATATAAATTAATCATGATAATGCAAAGTTACTCACTCTTATTCAGTATCTTTAGAAGTACCAGCCAGTGTTAAATATTATTGCCTCTCATTATTCTATTTTATTTAGTCCATTAAAAATATATTTTAAGGGATAACTTTAGACTTCCCACGAGTCATCCTTTAAAAAAGAAAATATTCTTAGTTTAATAATTTGGCATGGGTTAGCAGGTATTAGGGGCAGAATCAGTAGGGCAGAATAAAGTGTTTTGAAACAAAGTCAGAAACTCCAAAATCATATCACATTTAAGAAAAGGCACAATCCTAGGAGGAACAATACTAGAAGAAGCCATTCTAAAATTCAAACTTTTATTGTTTCAGTTTTTAAGGTTCCAAAGGCAGCTACTTTGACACAGTGGAGAGAAAGCCTCTGAGTTTTTCCTGGTAGTATATTCCATATGATTTCCAGTAACAGATGCCACTTTGCAGGAAATCGAAATAGCTAAAGCAGTGAAAAAGCAGCAAAATTCACACCACTTTGAAGCCCTACCCTCACACCTTTTCTCTGGATTTAATGATTCCTCAGACCCTCAGGTCTTGTGGACAGAGCAAAACAGATTTCCACAACATATTAAGAAAACAAATAAATATATTCTAGCAACTGGAACTCTGCATTTCTAATCTCAGTGTACTGTTTATCTCTGTTATGACTCCAGGCAAGCAGATGTATCTTACAGAGCTTTGAGGAGTCGGGGAAGCCAAGGGAGATGGTGAAATACTGATTTTTACTACCTTACTTGTCCTTAATGAAGGTATTGATTTACTTTGTTCAGTGCCTCAAAGCTGTACTGTATCACTTCAGACTGTGTTTTTCTCCTAATAGAAGACAGTGATTATGCTTTCTTCTGTTATTTAACACAGCATTATTTTTCTTTTTCACATCCATCATAGCCAATATCACTTTGCTAAGGCAAACAGTTACACGCAACAGATTAGCAACTGAGACCCTGAGACATACAAAAATATAACTGAAAAAGGATGAAAACCTGCAGGATTATCTAGAAAGAATTAGCCATGGAGTATTTTTCTAGTATTATTTAACAGAGACATTTACAGCCAATCTTGATGGTACATTTTGTTACATTTCAATATTTTCACACCAAATATTAAAAAAAAAGTTCATTATTTTATGCCAATATCTAGGAAAATGTATTTTGTCCAAAAAGTCCTCATAACTCTACTTCTAAGTCTTTCTTAGCTGATCCTTTTGCCTTGGAAAGCATGCATGCAGGCTGCACAGACACATGCCATGTGGCACATATATCTGGGTCTCCATCATCTGTCCAGTTCTTGGGCTCTCTGTCACTGTGGGTAACAGCCTGACAAGGAGACGTTATACGACTTCAAAGTGCAGTCTTTATCTTCTAGGGAAAAACATATGCAACAGAGTGTATGAGAAACATATATGAACTACAGCAATTTATTAAACATTTCCAAAACATGTTAGGCAAACAAGTTCCATGCATTGGAAAAAATGAGAGAAGACAGAAGACAGTGAGCTGCTGAAATGAGTAACTGCTGGAAGAGCGAGATTATGGCAGTCGGCATGGGAGCCTGAACTGGTAAGCGAAGAGCCAGAAGACATAGAAGTTCTGCCTTGCCATGTGGATTCACATTAATCTGCAGCAGTTGCTTTTCAGATGATTAGTCTGTGAGTATGGAATGATATATGGCTTTCTATTACATGAATATCCTCTGTGATTAGCATAGTATATAATGTTTGCAACTGCACAGAGTTTAGTCATGGGTCCTTTTTCATGGGGTAAAGTCCCAATAAAAACCAAAATATTTTCTAGAGGCACAAAACATCTGGAAGGATCAGTAAAGCTCATGTGTTGTACCATGCCTAAATTATTTATTAATGGCAAAATGAAAGTCCAAAGAAACCAACAGAAGCATTAGTTACTTTAAAAGTTATTTAGTGAATTGAAACAATAGATGTCAAGCCACCCAAGAAATGAATTCTCCTCAGGTTTTCACAGCTTATTTTCAAGAATTAAAAAAATTAACTGTTCATTATTTAATTTCAATACATGCCTCAGCCTACAGACAGACATGCTCTTAACCAAGCATATTTGTATGTACAGCAGCCTATTTGACTACATAGACAAAAAAGGGTAGGATGCAAAATGAGTTCCACCCTCTATCATCTTGTGAACCATATTTTACCCTGTGTATTCAGTATGCTAGCCAATAATATTAAATGTTTGGTTTGTGTGTTGGGCTTTTTGTGGGTTTGTTGTTTTTTTTTTCCCCAAAAAAAAAGAAGCAGCATTGATCTGCATTTATTACCATTTTTGAAAATGATGAATGGAAAAAAAAAAAGTAGTGTTGTGCAGCAACAATTGTGTATATGAAGGCTGAAATGCAGACCTGGTAAAAGGGCTGCTGACTGCACAGCAATACCCTGGGAAGTGTTGGCATGCCTTCGGGCAGTTCAGCACAGACCTTGTTCATATTCAGGCAGTTCACATTGAGGAACTGATGTTCCAGTTATACCCTCTGGGGAGAAAGCATGAAAGTCCCATTGCCTCTATCTCTAAGCTCTGATTTCTTCCCACTGCTGGCATTGGATCCCAATTCTTCCACCCCTTGCCCAGCTCTGTGCTGTTCTTTGATTCTAGGGAGTCTCTCCTCTAGCATTTTTCTATAGTTCAACATTTCCTGAATTTCTGAAAGGGGTCACCTGCACCAACAATGTTAATGGTGCTAAGAGATGCAATTCTTCTCTTGCAAAATTATTTCCTAGAGTCAGAGGCAGTCAGCTGAGTCCAGTGAAATGGAAAACTAATGAGACAGATGCCCTAGTGGATCTCCTATACAAAGTTATCCCATTATCACTGAGAGAAGGGAAAAAATGGGAAGATACCACTGAAATATCCATCACCAGTCATTGTCTTCTCTGCCCAGGGGGAAAAACTACACAGAACTTAGGGATGTAAATACTTTGCTGAATTTGGGACAGTTTTGGACATGAGAGCTCTTAAAAGAAAGACAACAAAATTGGGATTCATTAGTTTTAGGACTATGAGTTTTGCTTTTGTCCAATGTCACCTAACAAAATCTGCAGAAAAAAATATTTGTTCTTTTTGCAGGATGTACAACGGAGTTCCACACATAAGTAGAGCTGATTTAGGTGGTAAATTGTGAAATTTGTCACACAGTTTTCATGAAGTGTAATTCGTGCATTTTTCACTTTTATCTCAGGGAATATTATAGTTCTTGAAGGAGCCATGGCTTTATTCACACAGTCTGTTGAAGATGTAGGAAAGCTTGCTGTAAAAGTGTCTAAAGGAGTATGCTCTTAGGGTAGCAAGTTGTCCTGGTTTCAGCTTAATTCAGAGTTCATTTTCTTCCTAGTAGCTGCTGTAGTGCTGTGTTTTGGACTTAGTACTAAACTTATGTGATTTCTGTTTGAATTAGACTGCAACATGAAGTACAGGTGCTACAGATGTTGAACTGAAGTGTGCTGAGAAATTTAAGGAGCTAAAATATGTTCGATTCAGCTCAAAATCAGAATTATACCAAAAGCCTTGGAATTCATAACTGTTTTTCATTTTTGAAGCTTTGCAGTATGTTGGATAGTTACTTAGACAGATTTCCTTCTGCATTCTTAGTTTGCATAAAGTTGGCACCAGGCATTTGAAGATGTTACAGGTTATATTTCAGTACTTACTTACATTAGAATCTTCCCACACTGAGAAGTGTGTTTCATATTCTCCTATTTATTTTATCCCATCCCACACAAGTTCTTGTTATTGCAATCTTCCACAGGAAAAGGAGAGATAAAATTAATGCAGTCATCCAAAAAGGATCAGTAGAAGGTAATGGAAGATTTTCTTTTCCAAGCACTGGTTAGGGAGAAAAGACATCTCATATCTCTGCTTTTAAGCTACTAAGCCAGATCCTGGTGAAATGGAAATCTAGACAATAGGACAGGCCCTGAACAACAAAAATGATGTTGTGCGTAATTAATGCATTTTTATGCCTATCAAATATAATGTTCCGTGTTTCTTCAGTAAATATTTAGTTTTTACTTGGACATTAGATCAGTTTTTTAGATTTTTTTCAATGTGCAATTACAACTCAATGTGAAATGAAACAAAAAAGCCAGATGATTAAGTAGAACCAAGCTGTTACATTTGATGCTTTGGAAATATGAACATCATCTGTCACTGTATAAAAAAAAACTGTTATGAGAAGATGTGCTCTCATCAGACTGTATGCTCTGAATAAACACACAGGATTTGAAGTGTAAGAGATGAGATGTTTAACATGTTTAAAAATTATCTTTTGTTGGTAGGAAATTCATGGTGAAGTAAAATAGGAACACATATTAAATAATCTCTACCACTCAAGATAAGCAGGTTTTGAATCTGATTTTCACTGAAGGATAGATTTCTGTCAATACAGGCAAAAAAATCCCATCAGTCTATCCCAGCTGATTACTACCCCTTACAAATTAGCTATGCTTACAAATGTAGTTTATATCTTATAAGCATTTTGCAATTGTGTTTGCCAGAGATTTGATTCTACAGTCTTTTTGTGCACTGAGTTCTTACTCCATTCAAAAGGGTTTTAAACTTGATGTCTCATAGAAGTGGACATATTTTGAATATTGAAGAAAACTGGTAAACAGTTTCCTATTAATTATTTCGTTCCTCTCATAAATGGCGACATGACTTAGGTAGCTATTTTGATTATATTTAGATTATATAACAATGGTTATATACATATTAGAATATAGCTTGATAAATTGCATATTATTTGTTTTGTTCAATTTTCTCACAGCCTTTTTTTCCTGGGTATTTTTTTCAGAATTCCCAAGTAAAAAACAAAAACGAATGCAAGAAGGAAAGGTAGGATGCGAAAGATTCAGAGGTGGAGAAACAACGAACAGTGGGTGAAGGAGGTGAGGAACTAAAGCACAATTGAATCTTTACAAAGGCAACAGTGAGGCTGGCATTAATCCAACTCACGGAGGCAATGGGAAAGACAACAAAACTCTGGGATACCAATAAAGTGCTAAGTGGAACATACTTCTTTCGTGAAAGCTACTGAATTAGGAGACCAAGTGTACACAGATCATTATGGCTTTGCTAGAAAAATAAGTTCTTAACTGTAAATAGATCTTGGCAAGTTTGAATGTAAAAATTGATATGGTGGATAATGATCTACCCCTTCCTAACGACTACAACATGCTTCCACCACATGGTTCATTGTATCCTCCAGGCTCACCAAGGTGCCTGAAAGAAAAATGCAGCCTTTTCCCAGTTTCATTGAGAGACTATCTTATATAGTTTCTATGGGATAACAAAACACCATTTTTGCTATAGCCTTTATTCTTGCTCTCTTAAGGAAAATTTTTACTGAGTTAGTAATATTTTCCCTGAGCCAGTACAAAACCAAGCTTTTATTAATATGTTTTGTTAATCAAGTTGGAACTGCAACCATTTTCATTTCAAGGAGATGTAGGGGTTTCACCAGAAATCTTCAGAAACTTAGGGTTCCCTCGAAATTAACCTCTGAATGCTTTAGCCAAGTGACTAGGAATCTACTGGCAGTGTAGGAAGCTTGTGCTCAGTTTTGTGCACTGCCTCAATCAGAGAGAACTCAGATGGAAAACCATTCTGGACATAATAGAGCACAGAATGAAAGGCAGGCATTTCATGCCTTGGCCACCAGGCTGAAGGTGGAGCAAGCTCTTCTGGAAGTTGATTTGAGGCTCAGTACCCAGAAGCTCCAGTTTTATTTCCAAAGGACTGGTGTGTTGATCTTTCTTACAGTAACCATGAGCCTTTTGTTCTATCGCAAAACAAGTGTGAAGTTTGAAACTTCAGAAGTGGATGTGAAATGCCATCCTGTGGCCAACTCCATCTGTTCAGCAGTTCTTCCCTGAGGGGCAGAGAGTCAGGATGGGAGGTTGCAGAATATGTCCCCCAGCTAACTCCTTCCCACAGAGCCCTATTGCTACCTACCTCTCAGGAGAGACCTGTTTATATGCCAGTAACACAGAATACATGAAAATGAAATTGCATACTTCAATACCTGAGCTAAGAAAATAATAGCCAAGTGCGAAGATAGTAGCCATTCTGAATGCAAAAGCATCCTCAAACAGGATAAAGAACAGGTTTAAACAACATGGCAGAGACCAGCACCATAAATTTGGCTGATGTGTGGCAATCTGNAGATGATCTCAGAGGTTTTTTCCAACCTTAATGATTCTACGATCTTTTTTTTTTTTTCTAGGCAAGAATTTCAAGAAGGATGGGAGATATTAGAGATATTAACAAGTACTCAGTGTTGGCGCGACCTATTCCCACAACAGTTGATGTAAGTTTTCAGAGTTTTTTAAAACACTAAGTGAATACTTTCAGTATCTATCCAAAGTAACTGGTGAGGTGAAAGCAAGGGGGACTAGTAGTTTCTTTTCAATGTATTTATATACTGAGGTGAATAACATTTTATTGATATAGGTTTTTTATATTCAATATATGGAACAACTTTTTCAGGAGCGTAAACTTTAGTGGCAGTATATATTTACTAGACTTTAATTGTTGCCTGAGAACATATTGCTGAAGTTGAACTGTCAACAGGAAAACACGAACACTTCAATTCCCATAAATCATTTCGAACCCAAAGAACAGATGGTGTTGAGATGCAGCACCACAGCCTGCTGTTCTCTGAGATTTGACGAAGGCCCTGTAGCTCTCCATGGAAAGCAATTTTATTTTGTTCACTTCACCCATTAGGCATGAGAGTGATTAAAAAAATAACCAAAAATGTCATTTCAGTTCCTGAAGAGAATCTAGATACTGACTGCAAAATCATACTTTCCATCCTCAGTTTCTATCCTTTGGATTAAGATAGACATTTCACGGATATTCAGGATATGGATGTCACATATCTTAACAGAATCTTCTAAAAATGTTTTATTGGTACACTGTAATTATCTTTTTAGAAAATCCCTATTTTCTTACATTGCTTAAAATGCTTTGTTGTGGTTTAACCCTAGTCAGCTAAGTACCACACAGCTGCTCACTCACCCTCCCCCTCCCCGCAGTGGGATAGGGGAGAGAATCAGGAAAAAAAAAAACCAAACTGTGGGTTGAGATAAAGGCAGTTTAATAGGACAGAAAAGGAAGAGAAAATAATAATAATAATAACAACAACAATGATGATAAAAGAATATATAAAACAAGTGATGCACAATGCAATTGCTCACCACCCGCTGATCGATGCCCAGCCAGGCCCCAAGCAGCAATCACTGCCCCCCAGCCAACTCTCCTCAGTTTATATACTGAGCGTGATGCCATATGGTATGGAATAGCCCTTGGGTCAGTTTGGGTCAGCTGTCCTGGCTGTGCCCCCTCCCAGCTTCTTGTGCCCCTGGCAGGGCCTAAGCATCTGAAAAATCCTTGTAACTAGTGAAAGAACTACTTAGCAACAACTCAAACATCAGTGTGTCATCAACATTATTCTCATCCTAAATCCAAAACACAGCACTATGCCAGCTACTAGGAAGAAAATTAAGTCTATCCCAGCGGAAACCAGAACATGCTTACATCTTTAGGATAACACAAGTTGATCCTAGCTACAGTAAAATTTTTTCCTCTAGGAAATTTCAAGGACTTCAACTGTGCCCATATCTGTAGAGTCAGAGGAGAGAAAGAGAAGGAAACAAGTCTGGCTCACAACTTCTGGAATAAAGTAATTATTGCTGTAAATGTAGTTAAACCTTTATTTATAAGTGAATTGAGTCCACCATGAAATGACTTGGGCTTGCCTCAGATGTGGAATCAGATTAAAATCGGATGGCTGAGTCAGGTACTGCTTCTGACTGTCTCTCTGACAGAGGATGCCTTCCTGTGGCAGGACCAAATCAGCATCCCCTAATGTCTTGTTAATCAGTTCCTGGGTTATTTACACAGGTAAAAGGTAATTCCTCTAGAATTTGGGGATCTTCAGTCATACCTGGACTGTCAAAGCATTTTTTGTACTCCAAAAGCCTTTCTGCTTGACAAATTCTAGTTACGTACCGTGCAGAAGACACCTACCAGAGGTAAATGCTATTTCAGGGCTGGTTCCAACAGGCATAAGGAGATTCAGTGTCCTTCACAAACCTGGGGAAACTCTGCTTTTAGAAGTATCATCACCAATACTTACAGGGTACTTAAAGGGGTAAAGAGCAGATAAGCAGTAAGCCTGTTATCTATCAGTTTCTCTGTAATGTGAACTAGCTTTGCCTATAAACCAATAGAAATAATATAGCTCATTGCAAAGCAATCGTTTGCTTGGTTGCTTGAAGTCAGGATTTTGCTTCAGCTCTCGGTGTTATTACTCTAGCAATTATTACCACCCACCAGAGAAGGAGGCCTGGAGCAAAGCAGCCAGGGGCTGCTTTGCACTAGATAAATGAGCTGGAATCTAAAAGAGCTGCCACGTGTACAGCCTGTGAACGTAGGGCATCTGTCTGTGACTGGTTATTTGTATCTTCATAACATCAGCAGGAAACTCTTTGCCACTTTACCAACAGAATACCTTCTTTCTTCCCCTATTTCTTCCTTACCAGGGAGCACAGTTCTAGGGTGGAAGTACTTTCTTAAAGAAAAGACAAATTTCTGACCATGGCCATTCTGCAAAACCATGCTTTTAATTCAAAGCACAGTTTCACTTTAAATACTCTAGATGAGAAAAAGAGTCAGTGATATTTATCAACTTAGCCATCTGTTTTCTACAGTTTGCACCAGAATATCTAGATATACAGAAGTGCCTAATCTGAAACTCTGAATCTTGTTCAACTGTTTAATGTTGTATAATGTTATATCATGTTAATGATACAGTGAGAGGGATGTTCTCACCTTTTTCTTTTGGACAGGTCCCTCTATCTTTTAAAAAAATAACCCAAACTAAAATAATTGTGTCAAAAAACTATAGGAAATTTGAAAATGGTGACCAGTCAGCACCCAGACATAGAACTCAACTGCTAAAACCAACATTTGAGAAACTAATCAGAATTGTCTTGTTCAAAATAAAAGGGAAAACAATAAAATGGTATGCATTGAGTTGCAACATATGAGAATATATTAAAAAATACTGGCCACCACTTTGTTTCATTACATTCAATGGTGCATATTTTTCCCCCCAATTGCATGAATACCAATCTGAGGTGGAAACCAGAGACAGAACTTCAGAACCTCTCCATGCAAAGGATAGTATTATTAACAGTTTTTCTGGCATCAAGTTAGGGGTTAACTATTCATGTGTTCTCTGTATCCCCTATAATAGGCCAAATCATGCTATTTAGGATACAACATTAATACCTACTGCTATAAGGAATAGTAACAATAAAAATTCTGTACAATTGCATTTTTGAAACTGTTTGACTCTTACTGAAGAGACATTATTACCAATCCTTGGTTTACTTTCCTGAGGAAAGTGTGAAATGTGAGAAAAACTCAGAAGGGGGATCTTACACCCTGATTATCTGTATTTTCCATCTCTTTGATAAGCAGCATCACTGGTTTTGCTAGAAATGAAGCACTCATTCTTGTCTTCAAAAAATATAAAACCAAGGGGAGTGGTTAACTTACACTTCAGAAGTCAGCCATGGAATGAGGATGCATTTCCTTTAATTACTCACAGTACAGCTGGCATAGACCTTAGCAACACACATCTCTATATAGATTAGCTAATCCTTTATAATGTGCTTTTCTGTATGTATATGAAGGGAAAGTTAAATTACTATCAACATCTATATAAAAGTAAATTGCACCTTTGGGCACAATGTATGATACAAGAGCCTTAAAAGGTTTTTCATCTATTTTCTAATCAGTTTGGGAATTTTTAAGGTGCTGTCAGTTACATCAAAAGCCTGAGAAAAATTCTTTCCTAACCCCCAGTCTTCCAGTGTCATTATTTAAGCAGCATCCCTGACATTTTCAGTAATTAAGGAAGGAAACATTTACAGTGATTTGCTGTACAGCCCTTAAAGATGAGGGAGCAGGAAAGCTACCTCTTTCTGTCACTTCTGTGCTGAGTCTTTATTTTCATTCATCGCTTTCCTTGAAATAGGTTTTAGAAATCAGCTGTAATTTCCCTGATGTACTATATATCAGCTACCAGACAGAACTGCAAAGAATTGATCAGATGAAAGTAAATGAACATTAAGAAAGTGCAGGAACCCAGCTGGGATATATCTATTATTTCTCTTGCACAACAGAATCTGTTCCATGTTACTTTTTAATACATTTCTGGGACATAATTTCTTTCTGTAATATCAGAGGGAATAGTACAGACTTTCTCCAAGAACTTCAAACAAGAAAAAAAAAAAAGCTTTTTACATTCATCTTTTATGGAACATGAACAGAATGTACAGATCTCAAATAGCAAAAAATAGCACATCCTCTTGAAGAAATATGTAATTTTCATCCTACTCGTATGTCACTTTCAAACCAGAAGGGAAAATCTTCATGAAAGAACACCAGATTGTTCCAACTGATGCCTTCTCAGAGAGCTGCACTCAAAGAAAAAAAAACCCCAAACAATATTTACTTAACAGCAACACTCTCAATAGTTAACAAAACTTGTCTGTACTAAGGAAGAGCAACAAGAAACAGTCTGATCACTAGAAAATTACATGAATACAAAATAGTGGGGAAAGTTATTTAAAATGAGCTGGTGCTTTTCATATATCAGCTCTTTAACAGAAGACAGATGGCCTCTCTAACTGGTAGGTGGCAAAGGAAATGGAAGGCATATTGGAAAGCCTTGGACAACAGCCAAAGTAAAAATTGTAATTTTGATATCATAGAGTTGAAATACAGTGCATATAGCAAACATTTGATGATGTCTAGCTGCCTGCCTGCCTTAGCCTTAATTCCAAGACCGAGAATGTTGTGAGTGATAGATCAAACTAGGTGTATGTTTGTTAGAGGAACAGGGGACAGGTACCTTGTAGCTGACATTTTCTTCTTGAGCGCAGCCTCCAACCCACTCACTTTCACACTAAGGTGAAGCAACCTGAGTTCATTCAGAAGACACAACTTCTGGAATACGGTGCTCTTGTGAAGATGCTCAAAAACTGCTACTTGTGCTGTACAGATTGTCTTCAGAACAGTCCTTTAGATATCCTATTACGCATTGTGAAACAAAGGATAATCACCTGAGGTATTTAAAAGTTAAACCAACTAATAAGATGACTCAGATTTCAGCTCACTGCCGCTCATTCTTGTTTCTTTTGCTTTTCCTATTCTCTTATTAGGTCTAACATGTTCAAAAGACATGCGCTCCAAACAAAATACTCTTATCTAATAGGTACTTATTTCAAAGATAGCTGGTTCACTATCATCTATGAAGACATATGTCTGATACCACTGAAGGTCACTGCAGCTTGTTGTCTGGGTAAAAAGACCTGTACTTACGTGTGGATGGATTGTATAAATCTGACACTAGTTCCTTACGACTTAAATAGGCTATAAAAAATGTCTGTAGGCTCTGGCCAAAAAATTAAAAGTATGAGGAATTCTACAACAGGTTTCCAATAAATTATTAATATTCCTCTGTACTGTTAAGTCTAGTACCACTAAGAAAATGGGAGGGTTATTTCTTCATTTCTATTAGTGAATCTGTGCTCTTCTCTAAGTAGTATCTTCTGACTCTTAAAGAACAGTATTAGTTCAAATGCCCACTTGCATTTTTCATCTAAACCAGAATGATTCTAGGGTAAAAGTAGTCATGCCTTTATTCCAGAGACGATAAAGACTCAGAACAAGTAAATCTGGTTCTTGCTGTCACTATCAGTCACATCTGTGAGGAAATAAATTTATTTCATAAATATATGGATGTTCCACAAAGGGATTGCAACTGATTGAACATTTTTTTCCAGGTATCAAAAGATGAAACTCAATGGAAACTTACAAAATACAACCCTAATTCTAATCTATGGGCAATAGTATTTATCTGAGACAGTTTAACTGTCCCTGAAGAAGACAGATGAAGAGTGCTCTGGGTTGGATACAATTATTAATTCTTTCAGGTATTTATCTGAGTTGTTGTAAAGCAGCACAAACTCTTCAGCCTAATGCAGTTTTTTACAGGGAGACATCACTATGTTTTGGTAAGAAATATTTGGAGTGGAGGAGCATTGTGTCAGAGGAGGGGAATAATACCGAGGCATAAGTAAATGCAAATGATGAATAAGAAAGAAAATTGTAGGGGGAAAAGGTGATGAAGCTATAAACATAAAATTAAGGTGAGGAAAAAGAAAAGACTTAATTTTTCATGATGGCAATTAGAAGGAAGGAGAATGCTGTCAGTCTGGAATTAAGAGGAGGTTTAATCTGACAGCTCAATTCTCAGATAAAAGACAATCACCATTGCACAGCACAATATTGGTTCAAGGCACTAATTATTAAGGAGGAAAATACAGATGCTAAGTAGTTTCTGAGGGTTTGTTTTTTTCTTTTTTTCAAACAAATCACACGAGGAGTTTAAAGTTTTCAAGACAAGTCGTCTACTTGTCACTGATGATAACTGTGATTGTCATCTTATAGTGAGTTTGACAAGTTTGAGGATACACTTTCAGAAGATTGTTAATATACAAAAGCAAATATAAGAGGCTGCACTTTAAGATGGAATTTCCTTCCATCATTTTGCCAGCTGGTAGTGAATTTGCTTACTGTAAAGTGTTTGCTAGTTTCTTCCATATCTTTGTCATTATGAATACAAATTACTGACTTCCAGCAGTATATCTGCAAGTTGGAGCATATAAAACACAAAATCCAGCCTAAGCCCCTAGGTACTCTCTGGGTTGCAGAATGTAACTGATATAAATAACATACAGGTAATTAGCCTATTTGGGAGACTCCATTTTAAGGAAAAGGAAATGCACAGCATTTCAGGAGCACGGCATATGCTGGACTACATGAGTGGGGGCAAAGGACTTGGTTTCCTTGCCAACATCCAGATTTCAGTTTGGATGTGGCCATTACATTCTGAGGTGAGGAGAATTTATGTCTATGCTTGTAAAGTAAACGGGCCAAGGACCGCATCGAAGGTTGTTAGCTGTTGCACGCTGAGAAGCCAGCATCCCTCCAAAGGGAATGCTTACCCTCACACCTGTATGGCTTTCCTCTACCCAAGCTCATGCAGTGATTTCTTACAAGGTCCAAGGCAGCAAGGTGACACCTCTGCTACTTTTTTAATAACTGTCAAGGAGAAGAAAGAAAGATACCATTAGCACATGCTTAATTAAAATTAATTAGAAACAGCTGAGAGTGCAAATGTGGTATGAATGTGTAATAAAGATGGGTAAAGTCTGGAACATTATCACTTAGTTTGACATCAGAACTGGTAAAAACAACAGACCAAACGATAAGGGAATTAATCTGGAAGCACAAGGCAGACAAGTGCTAAATAAATAGCAACAGCATGGGCCTGCAAAGAGCAGATTGTACCTCATAAACTTGAATGACTTTTTTGTTCATACCCTGGAAAGAGGGACCAAGCAAGGAAGTGATAAAAGCCAGTCAGCAGAGAGTAGCAATAAACTTTGGAAAGACCTAATAAAGATGGACAATTTGATAATATACCAGCAGACTACCAGTGTGGAGAAGTTCATGGAAACGTGCAGAGAAAAAAGCAATTTCAGCTGCACAGAAGGTTTTTGAGGTACAAATGGTCTCACTTTGCTGATGTGCCACTGTGAAGAGCTCAGTAGCCCCAAAGTTAAGTGAAAACAAAATCCCAGACCCCAAACTCAAGGATATTGAACATATCCTGATGCTACATAAGATAGCTATATACAGCCTTCCTTATAATTGTTTATATATCTAGCCCCAGCCTCAGGATTGGTTTCATCCTGATGTAAGAAAGATATTTTTTACAGTGAGAACAATCATTCACTGGAACAACTTCCCCAGGGATGTGGTGGAGTCCCCATCGGTGGAGTTTTTGAAGTCATGACTGGACAGAGTGCTAGAGAATCTCATTCAGGCTCCCTTTTCCACAAAAGGTTGGACCAGATGATCTTTTGTGGTCCATTCCAACCTGGGCTGTTCTATCATTCTATGAACTGCTCTCTCACATGCCTTTCATAAAATTGACTCCAGCATAGGGAACGATGTTGTCTGCTTAAAATTGTAATTGTTCCCCAACTGTTTGACATTTCAAAGTTTAGTATAAGAGCAACTTCAGAACATCCCACTTTTGAAACAGCCACCAAGTGACTATAATATATTTGACCTCAACACCTGCTTTGTTATTAATTTCTCTCAAAGTCTGATTATATAGCATTATAGTTTGGAGGAAATAATCGAGATACTCCCCATTTAAATATGGTTGTCACCTCACTGAAAAGTCATTTCTTCAGCGGAATGTTGATAATGACTTCTGCTGGCTGCACACTCCGTCATGTGAGAACAGGCTGGCCTCAAAAAATGAGCAAGGCTTGCTTCTGGTAGCTGGGTGGTTGCCTTGGCCAACAGATCAGTAAGACCACCCTTCCCATCCACTCCCTCTCCCCTTCCCATTGTTTGCTCCAGAGCTGGGACAGGAGTTTGGCATACAGTAAGGACAGAAACAGGCTGCCACTGCACTGAACACTGCAACCCCTAATGGCTTTGGTGCTTGACCAGCTGCAGCAGTGCCAGGTGGTGGTGGTGGTTTCATAGCTCCCCAGCTCTGCTCAATGCTGCTGCTGCCTGGGTCCCAGTAGGCAGGGTTCCTCAGTCCCAACAGGAGAATAAGGGCTCTATTTAGTGTATGCAGGCACGCCTGTGGCAGAGGACAAGGCACATTGATTGGGAGTGAGTTCAGTGTTAGCTTTACATCTGGGATGTCTTCAGCCAGTTCTGGCTCAAGAAAAGTGATACAAGTACACAAATTTCTAATGGTTACACAAAGTTTACTGAGCTTTTTTGAGTTATCTTTTCTGCCTGCTTGCTTCCCCCTTCTCCAGGTGATTTGTCTTAAAGCATACAGTGGTATCCTACAGAGTTGCCTGCAATTATTTGTATTTGAAATCATCTTCCAGTTACTGGTAGAGAGTTGGCATGCTTTAAGAGAGGATGCCAGGGAGCCCTTATAGCTACCAAGACTTCTCTGTCTGCAAAATAAATGTTTAGACAGCATAATATAGTCTGATCTGAGTCTTCCAGTTTCTACGTGCAGGTAAACAAGATGCCATAATTGTTGTCATGTGAAATGTGACTTTCATCTTATAAATGGTTGCAGAAGCAGCATCTGAAAGCTGAGAGCCTAGTTCTTTACCAATAGTTTGGGTAAACAATGAAAAAAAGCATCGGAAACATCACTTGTCCTTTACAGCTAGACTTTCTCTTTCAGCTTCCTTAGCTGCACAGAGACCATCAAGGCTGAGAAGTGATTTCTGCTCAGCTGCATTAATGATAACATCTCCTAGGCGCATGAGGAATGCTTGACTAATTCTGCACCGAGGACAGTATAATAGAAGTGCCACTACAAGCATTGCAAAGGGGTTTTTAATGTTTTGATGTTGGAAACATAGGAAAACGTGATTTTTTTTAAAAGCATTTAACTCTCTTTAGTCACATTCTCCTGCTGCTGTCTTACAAAGTCAGGGTATATATAAGGTCCTGTAACGTTTCCCCTTGTGGGATTTTAATGGATCAGTGAAAAGTATAGTGTTGACTACAATATTAAGGCAACTTTGCAAAAGATACATTTGACATCTTCTTTATCGGTATTAAATCAGTTTCAGTGTTTAGAGCACAACTGCAGAACCATATGGAGCAAGATCTTTTGCCCAGTTCCTCAGTGATGCCATCCTCAAAGCTGTGCTATGAAATTTAAAACTCAACTACGTTTGGAAGGTGGTGATTACACCATCTTTCTTGAATTAGCTGACACCAGCCTCCCTGACAGATGGCTGTCTGAGGGCATATGGAGAGAAGATGATGGATAGTCTATATTTCAAAAGACAGTGATCAGTCCAACAATGAGCTCCATACATCACCCAAGTTATGTGGAAATTGCATAAACCTTTTTTCCTCATTGTAATCAAACTGATCATGTGCCAGAGCAAAACGACGGGGGTGCATCCAGGTAGTTTTATACTTCACAGTCTGCTGGAAGATTTTATTAATTATTTAGAACTGATGCCTTCTGAAGGAAGAAAGAAGCAGGTTGGCATTTGAGCTTATTGTCTGATGAGGCATTTCCATATGCTACAATCTCTTGCAATACAGTGAGGATCAGAACATCTGCCTAGCTGGTCTTCTCAGAAGCATCAGCATTTTCAGATCAGCATTTTCAGAAGTTTTCTTTCTTTTGGTTAGTGTTGGCCACACTAAGACCAAAGATGCTCTTCAGACTGAAGTTTGCATTCCTTTCCAGGAAAACCCACATTTTTATCAAGTGTCCATTTGGCTCCTCCAGAATATTTTCCATCTCTGAGAACAAGTACAATTGTGAGTTAAATCCTCAGTCCTAAAAGAGATGTGTCAGCATTGTGAGCTGTCCTTGGCTGCAGAAAAGTTCTCAAGGAGTTGAGGTATGTTATAAATTCTTAAATGAACAAGGCTGTTCTGTCTCCTACTGACTTGTCTTTTTCATAATCTGAATTGTGCCTTTACCTACCAATTTCTGCGGTACCCTCAGAGCTGGTTAAGCTAAGATTGCTTAGTTTTTCTCTAACTGTTTCTGTAGACATGAGATCGCAGTGCCATCACTATATGCCATTGTTCTTTTTTATTTTTTTTAACCTGTTTGCTAGAAGAAAATGATGATGCAGAAATCTGGCCCCAGCTAGTCAACAGCAAGGTTTTGTATGCCCAAATCATCTTCTGAGAGCAGACTACAGTCTGTCTTTTCAAGGGCACAGCTACCTGTCATCCACATTACCTCCATTCAGGCACATACTCAGGAGAGGTCAAAACAGTTTTCCCTGTTGGATGCAGCTGTGAGAAGGACTTGTGAATGCTCTGCCCTTGACAGCACAATTAAGGGCACACCCACATGCAGGAAAATCAGGTTAGGGTGACCCTCAGCTGACATGTTTCCACTTCGGCTGCCATCCTCCAAGGCTGAGGCATTCAGACTCACAAGCTCAACCGCAATACTAGTTTGAAAATATTTATGCACCACAAAAATAGCCTTAATGACAAAGGACATTTTTCTGACAGTTTTTCAGTGTATAAAATATTCTAATGAAACTGGGAAGGAAAACGTTCCCACTTCACCTCGAGGGTGCTAGTCAGGACTAGAATCCCAGCAGGGACTAGTCTTCCTTCCCAAGATCCCGGTATTACACCCTGCTTATCACCCCTGCCATTTTCCACATTGTTGGTTCTCTCCTGCATTGGCAGGCTAGCTAAGGAGCCCAGGACTGCCAGGCTCATGCACAAGCCCAGAAAGAGCTGAAACAAAGGCAGACAAATACTAGTATATCTGTCTGTCATACTATGGTAATTCCTCTACGGGTCTTCTAACACTAACGGTCTTGGGCATACTGCCCCTCTACAGTCCCAGAGAAAGGTTACAGAAAGCTGTAACTTTTGATTTAGCCTGAACCATGTAATTATGCATGTCAAAATGTGAGCTTTGGGGTCTGCATTTTTTTGGTTGGTTGGTTGGGGTTTTTTTAAATAAAATTAAGAAGGTCATTCAAGCAAATCTCAGTTTATGTATCCAAGTGGAATATAGCAAAGAACACGGGGCACCAGGCTGTCCATTATTTTCATCTGTGATTTAGGAAAAAGCAGTAGAGCCTACCCCATTTAAAATGTAATGCTTCCAAACACAGGAAGAGTGTGAGGCTTTTTGCAATGGCTCGTCCTTTACAGACATCTTTAGAATTAAGCAATCTGAATAAATCTTAATAATAATAATAAAAAAAAATAATAAAAAAATCAGATTTAGTGCAAATAAATCTCCTTCCACTCCTTCACCCATCTCTTTTTTGTTGTGTGGAAAGGCTAAATGATTGCTGTAGCAAGCTTTTTTCAAGTCTGCAATAATTTGATAGCAGGGATAACCTCCAAGCCCTCTTGCTCTACAGAGACCAAGTCCTTACAATCCATTATCTGTCAAACAATTTCTAAATGCTGCCAACCAACTACTGTCTCCTTTTGTCTAGCCAACAGCCAGAAACAGGCACCAGGTGCATTTATTCCAAGCACCACACACAAGACAGCATCAGCTTTGCTTAGTTGCTGCCATTTCTAGGTGAATCATGCCATGCCGCATCATTTATTCAGGCCATCAAGATAAAAAAATGATATTTCATAGTTCTGTCCCAATAAATCCAATCTGTTAAGCTAAAAATCCAGTAAGTGAATCAGTGGCATTGAAACCTAATGGCCCCCAAATGAAATGCTTCATTTTTCAAAGCCTCTAATGGGCCCACCCATTTTTTATTTCACAGGCTTTAGATTTATCAGCTAAATTAAGAGCACACATTGCTGGACTTTGAATGACAATAAAAATATTGGCACTGAAAGACTGAGGAAAGACATATTGCCACCTTCTAGACAGAGTCTGAACTTCACCTTTAAACAAGTGAACTGATATTCTGGATTGTTCACACACAACTGATCTGTGCAGGGGTATAGCTCATGCATGAACTTAAGAAAAAAAGAAACCAGCTTTGCATTAAAATTGAGAAGCCATTACAGGGTTTCTATTTGATAAAGCATTCCTCTGTGTCGATCAATAATAAGCTGAGCATTCACACGCTTACCAAGGCCAGAGAAAGCCCATGCAAATCATCAGAGTGAGCAGTTATGATGGCCAGGGCTATCCACTACCATTAAAGACAATCTACAGATACACCTACAGATTGCTTAGTCAAGTACATTCCAAAACTAGTCTGAAAGAGCGTTAACCAATGCTCAAAATCAACAGTATATTGTCAAGCAATGCGCATCTCCAGGGATTTTGAAAGTAACACAGGGCAGAGAGCAGGGTTCTCCTTCCTCCTGCAGCTTTCTTGCCTCTGTAGTGCAGGTTGGATTTACATCAGCTCAAAGTTCTCAAAAGTGCCTGTTCATGTTCATTTGTCAAGGTGTTAACCCACGTTTTATGAATTGTTAGATGCTTCTGTCTTCATAGATTTAGCATGATATTTGTAAGTGATTTGATCTCTTTCCCTGCCAACCTATAGTGGGTCCAGACCCTCCTTAACAACATGCCTGCTCGGTTTACAAAGATATATAATTAAAAAAAAAAAAAGAAAGCTAAAAGAAGGATTAAAAACATCTACAGTATAAGTAGTTGTATTAAAATATAAAGGTGATACAACTAGAAAGAAGTCATAGTTTTGCACACACATGAGTGTATTTAAACATCCTAAAACTATTCCTTCCTAACTTTATCAACACATACACTGTCAGGCCTTGAAAGTTTATGTTGATATTTTCTCAATACTAATGATTACATTGCTTAATAAATTAGACGTTGCATTCTCCCTTTGTTCTTGCATATAGCATTTTTTCAGTCCTGAATTGCAAAGAAGCAGAGGGATGTGAACTATGTCATTTTCCCAACTGGAGTTCAGATACACATGTCTGGCTTTGTCTTGGAGGTGTCTACTTTAATGGACAGCAGAGTGCTGTTACAAGACTCATTCAAGCCCATAATGGATACAGCACAAATTGGAGTCTCCTGCTTCAGCTGACATAAAACCTATACATTTTCCTACTGTGCATTGGTCAGAAGTCAGCAGCTTTCTATTTTCTAACAGAGCATTTAAAGTGACCATAGATTTTTGTTGCCATACCTCACAGTTTTTAATGCTGCTGCTATAAGAAAATCTTGTAACAAATTTAAGCTTGTGTGGGAAGAAATCAGTCCCTTCTTGCTTCATCTAGTGAGGGAATTCTTGAGCTGCATCACTATTTCTAGAAGTATAGAGAATTAAAAAAAAAAAAAACCAACCTTTAATACTGTGAATAAGAAAAGCCTTGGATGTCACATAATATTTGTGTCAGAGAAACCAGGGCCATACATCTGTGATTGTCAAAATACTCATATGGGACAGTACCATTTATAGGATTTCACTCAAGTAGGATATGTGGTATTTTAATTTTCCATTTATGCTGAACGTACGCAGTAGCCATAGCGGGGGAGGAAAACTCTAAGAAATAACCTTGGGAGTGTGATCTGGGCCTCACTTATTACAGAGGTGGTGAATGAGGTTTCCTGTTCCCTAAATGAGCAGGGGAGTACAGGAGAAGGCACTATAGGAGGCAGGAATAACACCATCTCTACAAACGCTGGCTCTCTGTTATTAAAAATAAAGCAGTGCACCGGTTTTATTAGTGTCCTGGTTTCAGCTTAATTCAGAGTTAATTTTCTTCCTAGTAGATGGCATAGTGCTGTGTTTTGGATTTGGGATGAGAATAATGTTGATAACACACTGATGTTTTAGTCGTTGCTAAGCAGTGCTTACACTAGTCAAGGACTTTTCAGCTTCCCATGCTCTGCCAGGGGCACAAGAAGCTGGGAGGGGGCACAGCCAGGACAGCTGACACAAACTGGCCCAAGGGCTATTCCATACCATCTGACATCATGCTCAGTATAGAAACTGGGGAAGTTGGCCAGGGGGCAGCGATAGCTGCTTGGGGCCTGGCTGGGCATCGGTCAGCGGGTGGTAAGCAATGGCATTGTGCATCACTTGTTTTGCATATTCTTTTATCATTATTATTATTATTGTTTTCTTTTCCTTTTCTGTCCTATTAAACTGCCTTTATCTCAACTCACAGGTTTTACTTTTTTTTTTTCTGATTCTCTTCCCCATCCCACTGTGGGGAGGGGGAGGGTGAGCGAGCGGCTGTGCAGTGCTTAGTTGCCGACTGCAGTTAAACCACAACAATTAGCAATTTTCTGATCACAATCCCTAAATGAGATGTTTTACGGGCATTTGTATCACATAACCCTGTGCGTGAATCCCATGAGGGTTTCAGCAGGAGCTAGGAGCTTAGCTACTCAAGAGAGCCACAGCTAACGCATTTTAGACCTAAAATGAAGAAGCCTAGCAAATTTAGAATTAACCAGCCCCTGTGGACCGTTTGATTGACAGCAATTTTGAACTTCAGAAAAAATCTCTTGTAGGTGCCAAAATGCTTTTGCAGGTTTGAGTTTACAAAATGAAGTCACATCACTGCGTAAAGTACCAGGCAGTAACGAGTTTGCTGGTCTTTCCTGAGGCAGAGTCTTCTCTACATCTGTGTGACAAATTTACTAAACTCTGTGACACACCTTCTTCCTTGAACAATTCCGAATTAAAAGATAAGTGCTTCATTTTTAATGGCTTTGCCACTTTGTTTTACATAGTCATTATACCCTGATCAGTCACCTTGAATAGGACTTCTAGGCAGATACTCTGAAAACAACTGAATTGATTTGTCCCTCACCATGAATTTGTTAAAAGCAGTCTTCTACCCGGTACATTTGTTGTTTTCTGGTTTATCCCTCTCATTTATCTCCCTACTGCCTTCTTCAGAGCCTCTTCTGGTTTTAAAAGCTCTGTAATAGCAGCTTCTCCTCGGGTGACTGGGGTGCGTGTGTCTACACATTTTAAGACAATCGGAGCCTGACAGCTCAGGACACTGGACCTGAGCTCTGAGTCACACTTTGGGTTGTATATCCACCCTCCGTGCAAGTGGCTACTACCCATCCAGCTGCAACCGCTGCCAAGGCCCCTCTCCTGCTCCTGTCACAGGCAGGCAGGAGGTGGAAGGAGGATGGGCAAACAGCTGGTGCCCAAACCAAGCCCGGGCCCAAGAGACTAGGCAGGGAGGCTCCACATCAGCGCTACTCTTCCCAGTGCTCAGCAACAGAGAGGACAGCATCAGGATCACCCTCCCGCAGCTCTTCCTAGCTCCCCATCAGCCTGGACTCATCTCTATGTCCACGTATCAGCCCCCACATCAGGATGTCACCACACCTACAGTGCCAATCACATGCACCAGGAGAAAAGGACCTATAGACATTTGTCCATTACTTCCCCAGCTGTGGCAGCAGCTTTTACAGAAGGCTGTTCCTTGCTCAGCAAAGTAGCGTGCACTCTTCTTTGCTCAGAAGCATGTGACAAATCTTCTTCACAGTATCTGTGATTTTCTTCTAAATCTGTGGTTCTTTTCTAAGGCCTCCCCACAAAGTGTAAGAAACTGACGTCAAATTACTTCCTAAAATTACTACTGCAAGGACGTAGGGTGTTGAGCTCATGGGAGCAGTGGGAGAAGCAAGACTGAGTAACTTGTCATTCTGAAAGTGGTGAGAAGGAAACTGATCATTAGACTGGGCAAAGCCAGAGAGCATGCTGCAGTTCCCATGGGAAATGGAGGACTGAAAAAGCAAAGAGAGGGCTGGTTTTGGTTTGTTTTGGTTCTGAGGGAAAAAAAGACACCTTCTTTCTTCCAATTTGCTCAGTGAGGCAAATCACATTGCGCCAAAACATGCATAGGAAGAGAAATCCATATTCAGTTATGTTACACAGTACATATATAGGTCCTTCAGGTTTGCGCTAGCAGCAGCTCTATAGCTGCTTTTAAATCTTCTTTGTGCATCAGAGTAAAAGCAGAACTTGTCTTCCCACCATGGGAAAGCTGTCCTGCCTCCTGTGAGAGGTGGCCTGCAGCGGGGATTAGAAAGCAAGCTGTATGACACTTGGCAGGTCAGAGTACTGCTTCTGGCTTTGGGTGTCCATGCGTCTCTTTGACACAGTTTGTTGGGATACACTATTTCTCCAGAGCCATTTCAGACTGTTCTAGTCCTGCCTGTTTTAACCTAGCTTCAGGCAACATTATTCAGGGCTTCAATTTCAAACCAGCACAGAATACTACAAGCAAATCCAGCTACATCATGCCTACCTTTCCTTGGGGCTCCTTCCCATCAACGTAGTTAATTTACAAAGATGGAAAACTTTCCATTAGTATTTCCTCAAGGCAGATTCTCTTTTCATCCCCAATAGCTGTGGTGGTAGAATAATCTATTATTGCAGTGCCTTTAGCCTCTTTATCTCCCTCTTCTAAAGAATCAAAACACATTTTGTTTGGGTTCTGTGGTTTGTGGGGTTTTTTTCTCCTACAGTACTGACTCTTAGTCCCTTCCTATCAGTTTGCAAATACCATTATTTGGGAGGAAAATCTGGCATACTTCTACACAGACTCAAGAAACCCTTAAAAAGCTTTTCTTCCATGACATGGTTACTTTCTATTTAGTTACATCTTTAACTGTGGCAAACAAAGAATGCTTTTAAATCACCTTTGCTGCATAAGCGAAGAGGTCGCTTTTTAATGGTGCAGGTTTTGATATTCTGCTATAGTATATAAATTAAGCTACTCCACCTTTAAACCTGTAGTCTTGTGTCTTCAATGTTATTAATGAATTACTTAAGAATCTAGTCTAGGCAAAGAAAATGAAAATTCAATATTCAATACTAAAAATTAATGCAAATTTAAGACATTTATTTCAGACAGTATAATCTTGAACATTTGCTGTCTCATACCCTTTGACTGTATTCAGAAATGAACACCCACAATAACATTATTATTTCAAAAGATATAGCTTTTTTTTTCTTACTTCCAGCATGTGCTGTGTATCTTCCTCCTTCAGTCTTTCTCAATTGTCTGAGGAACTGAATGTCCATACACACAGACTACTACACGCAGCCAGCTACCAGACGTGCAGCTGCTCCCCACACTTAGGACATTTCAAGGGACAGGTGCTTTGAATTAATTTGGCTTGCAATGACAGACAATTATACTAACTCAAACCACTTGTTCGAGTGTAAAAGCAATGACAACTTTACCATAGATTAGTCTGCTTTTAAGAACCTTGTTAGCACGCCTTAAGACTTGAAATACAGGTTTTTCTTTAAACCATAAACATTGAGCATTAGGATGACTGTTTATCTTTAAAACTGTAACTGTAGGTCAAACCAGAGCTTAGTAATTCAGGATCCTTGATAAAGGAGGAGATAAGGCTGACCACAACCCAGTATTTCTATAGAGGGCAATGGCTACATTAACATCTGTTTTTTTTTTTCTTTTCATAATTCAGACTCTAAGAAAGAACAGATTTCCCCTCCATATATGTCAAAGTCCTTCTCCATCATTTTTCAGAGATATTTCTGTAAATTTCATTTCAGTTAGCTTAATGACACTCAGTTGATCTTTCCTCCTCGTGATACCACGATCAACTGTCATTGGACATTGTTTCTAGCGAGAGCTTGGATATGGATCGCGGACACTTCCCTACAGCCAGTTTACAATAACAAGGGAGGGAAGGACTATAGATAAAGGGACCCTGATATGCACCACTTTACAGACCTTATTCCATTAGTGGGGCTTCCAGGTGTACCAACAGGAGAGAAAGTGCTGGGAAGTGGGGAAAGTGAGTGTAGATCTTCTCCTGAATAAACTTGGGAAGTGGAGGATGCAATTAAGCCAGGGAACATGGAGCAGAGAAGCGGGGACAGCAGGTGACAGAAAAGTAATGTGATGAAATCCTGTCTGTCGCCAAAGTGTGGAGGACTGCAACAAGCTCAAGGCTCTTGATAATATGAAAATCCAAAGTGAATTTGCTGGATGTACAGTTTCTTTAGGAAGTGGATGTTCCCACTATTTCTACGGCTGGATTAGTGTAAAAGTACTCATAAGAAAAGGCACCTTTCTCATATCCAGAGATAATAGCAAAAGGGGCAGGAGTTTTCTACACTGACCATTTCTCTCTAGACATGATTTATCTCAACACTTAAGATACTTAAGAAGTTATAACCATAATGCAGCTACACTGTGTTTTAGTGCAATGGTTTCTACTTACAAAGTTTATCCGAATTGTAACTAGGTTTTCCTGAAAAAGATCTCCCGCTGCCTGCACACAAATCCATATTCGTCTCACTCCTAAAGACTTCAAGCGTAGTGTGATGAACCTGTCTTTCCTTGACAAGAAGTTACATTTCAGTGACCCTCTTGGGATTACCTATTTTCAAGTATTGAAAGCCTGCTGTCTTACTGATGTAAGACCCATCTCTGCAATGCACCAGAATTGTTTTCTGAAGCAAAGGCCTAACCAACTTAGTCTCAGGTCTTGTCTTCTAAGGACAATTTCCATCCCAAAACTCAAGCCTGATGTTACTATATTCTCAGCAGTAGACCCAGGGTAAAAATCTTTCATGTCCATCACTCATTCCTGACTTTGACAGAAAATTCAGCATTTTTTATGGGAATGATTCTGAGGCAGTACTCTTAATGAAATAAGCTAAAAGAGCCAAATAAAACAGGTTGGAGGAGCCAGGAAGAAGGAGTTCTGGTTTGAGGTTTGTTTTTCCTTTTTAAATTGATCATTTAACAGTGTGGGTACACACAGACTGTTGAATCAGCCCAACTGACTGGACTGATAACATCTCAGAAGTGATGATGGGGAAGGGTTTGGAACTTCTTAAACTAGGCTGGTCATAACATGGATCTACAGTTTCTTTCACGCTTTTGTAATATAGAAAGAAACAGCCTCAGACAAAAATAATGGATAAAACTGTAATTTATATTCATAGGTTTTTATTATGTCTCTGTAGATGTGTGTCAGTCACTCACTGATCCCTGTAAATTACATTTCAAGAAGCAGTTGGGCATGCAAATAGGATCTCTAAGGGGAGCTAGTAGCACAGCTTACAGATGGCACTAGGTGAAGCAAGCAGCAAAGATATTGCTAAAGAATCCATTATTTTTTAACTGTAGCATTACCCACCTCTGTATATGACGATAATGTGGTAGATTGCTATGGCTAAGAGCTGCATAAAATGACAAAAAAACAAATTCAACAAGCAACAACTAAACCCATGAAACTAATCAAACACTGAATACTTGCTATTTTGAGGTTTAAATGTATATATTCATGTAGCAGAATGATGGCTTTTTCCAAAAGTCTGTGAATATGTTCTATTTATTGCACCATGTGTACCATGGGATTAATCTGAACAATCCCATAAAAAACACTAAATTGCACTTTTGTCTTGCTAAAGGTCACTGTTAGCAATATATATTGGTGCACAATTGTCTCTTTGCACACCCCAAGTGCCGAGGATACAGCTGCCTCAAAGCAGGCAGCTCAAGCTCGCATTACTGTTACCCTGTTAGCACCTGTACCTAGCATTATAGATTCTTGCCGATCATATATGACAATTCTCTCCTTCACCCACAGAACATGCACATTTTGTCTAACCTGTGATTAACAGTTCCTAGCCATCTTCATCCCTGACATTACAGTTCACATTATTTTCAGGTGAGTGCAGATCACAATTTGGCTACCAGAGGAATTCAGAAAGCCAAGCTCTGGATGTGGCACAGCACCACTCACCCTGTATTGTAAAAGCATGAGCTTCATACAGCAATAACCCTAAAAGACCTCATTACATAGCAAACTGCTCTCAGAAGGTTTTTCATAATGCAAAATACTTGTATGCAGTACTCTTCATCAGAATGCGATGAAACAATGTAGAAATGCCTAACCGTGAGTTGAAGTTGGATGTCTGGCTTAGAAATATACTTCATACAAGTGCCAGAAAGTCCACAAAGTCTACAGAGGAAGAATCCCACTAATTGTATGAATCATTTTGTACTGAAGCCTCAAACTAAGTAATATGCAACAGGATCTACAGTATGCTCTCTCCAGCAGGTAGGACTTAGTTATTAAGGCCTGAAGTCAAGATTTAAATTGAATCACTGTGAGGAGAGGGGTGTGAGTGTGTCAGCTCAAGCTCAGTGCTAACTAAACTATAATTTAGCAATAGGCATAACTGAAGAGCAGGATGGGCAGGCATAACAGCAGCTATACAACATTTTTCTTAGCATCTCACTTGTATGTAGTCCCCATAAGTAAAAAAAATTATCAGATTTATCTCCTGACTTGATCACTTCATTCTCTTTCTCTGAAACTTTCTGAGGTCTTAGCTTGCTACCCTTTCAATCCTTCTAAATTGCTGCTGTTATGTAGATGCTGCACTGGGGCCACTTTTGAAGCTGTTTCCTACATCCCTAGTCACACTTGTTTCTTTGTTCTCTTCCTTGCTTTTTTCAAACCACCTTCTACAGTATGCATTATTCCATTCTTCAGTTTTGCTATCTCCCTGATGGGATACCTTCAACCTGCATGTTTCTAAATAATTGATACTTCAGTACATGTAGCACTTTGTAATATATTTTTCATTCTTGTACCATTCCAGGAAATTCATGAGCATAATTGTAAGATAGATGCATCTTGAACTAGAAGATAATTTAGTGCCGTCCTCTTAGTTCCTATTGTAAGGTCACGATTGGATTCCATGAGAGACTAAGAGTAAAGCTGCTGGCATACACTGCCATTGTTTGGTTCTTATTCAAGCTTTTGAAAAAAAAAAAAAAGCATTTAAAATGCTGAGAAGAGTAAATTACTAAGCCCCTAGGCACCAGAGATAGTCACCTAGCAGGACTCAAGGTAGATCAAGTCCCTCAGCTATACTGGTTTACCCTGGATTACCTTGGTATCTGCATTAGTGATATACCACGCAGTGGGATTCTTACTACAGACAACTTTGTCGACACCAGCAGCCAACAATTGGTGTGTGCTTGTGTGCAGCAACAGTGCACTCAGATTGGATTCCCTCCAGCCAGAATGGATGGCACTGAATCACACCACAGAGTGGCAGATCAATCCTAAAGCCATTCCCGAAGAAATCTCTGTTCAGCACATCAGTGCAACCCCATACCTAGAGGTGATGACACACCAGTGCTGAATCTTCCCCTGACTTCAGGTGTTCTGGATTTACTTTGTTTTGTTTGTTTCTTTCAGGGCACAGTTTTTTGCCTAGTAAAAATGTAATAAAAAGAGTACCCAAATAAAGATTTCTGGTTGCTAATACATATCACAGAACTAGGCTTTAATGTTGTTCACTTACTTATTCAGTAGCTTTAACTTATGGCAAAGTGACTGATAAAATATCTCAACAGAGTATAAGATGACGGTGATGCTAGGTCATGATCAGGTAGTAGCTCATTGACCTTTTAAACCAAAACAGGGATGTAACTAATTTAAAGAAGTCCTCATCATGTTAGTGAATCTGGTTTTAGCTTTGGAACAATCCTATAGCAGTGGAAAGGTGGCACAAGGGTGAAGACTTTCTTACCCTTTCTCAGAAACCTATGTGTCATGTCACATACTGCTAGACCCTAATGGGAACCATGATCAAGCTGTAGCAGTTGGCTGCATGTACAGCCCTTGCAGAAGATGGCAGTGCCTCAGCTTCATTAAAATCTTTCACCAGTTTCTTTGTACAGGACACAAGAGGCTCCAAAATGCACTTTCAGTGTTAGCACCTCAATGATCTTTAGGTAGCTCCACCTTGCTGATAGCTTGACAAGTGCATGCTCCACCTTGCAGCATCATGATAAAAAGACACTATCAAATTGTTGTCAACAGTCTGTCACTGTCCAGGTATAGCTTCATAATCCACCATGGAAGTAGATATGCAGGTTCTGCCACAATGCAGACTCTCATCATGACAACATGTATTGCCCTCTCATTCTGTCTGGAGTTGGTGCTTCCCACCTTCTGCCCTAAGCACTGCACAAACTAGACTTATAGGTCTGGCCCAGATTTTGCTGTTTGCATGAGATAAAGCAAGCTGTATGGCCATATATTCAAACCACGTGGAACCCTTGCTCTGAGACATAAGTTTGCATAAGGAATAATGCTCACAACATTTGACTGAAAACTGCCAGTCTTCTCAAAACAGAATACTGAGTCTTGAGGATTAGGATCAAGCAGACCACTGATCTCTGTAACCACAGCACTGTCCTGAACACACGGTGGCAATTAAGGGTCTACTTAGTAAGTTCAAAGATGGGAAGACAGCAAAGGTGAGTTTTCCTAATTCTCAAGAGACTGAACAGACTGTAGAACAGACGAAAAAAAAAGAAAGACTTGGCTTCAGAGACATGAGTCAGAGGCCAGCTGCCTCTGAGTGAGGCACACAGATGACTGCTTTGCATTGCCTGTTAGGTGGAAACACATGGTGTGCACCCAGGGCCAGCTGCTGGCATGCACTTCACTGCTGGAAAATGCATAAGGAGGACTTAAAGTCCTAGGATCAAAACAGTTCTCATGAAATCGAACACAGGTCACTCCCTTCTTTGCCTAATGCATAGGCATCCTCGGTGATTTACTGTCAACTGTTCAGTCAGTACACTATTCTTATTTTTAATGATGGATTTTTTGATTCTTTTTAAACAGAAAGGACTCCACTAGATGTAACAGCTGAAGTACATGCAGCAGAAGGAAAACAAGTTTCATCCAGTGCGGCCTGCATGCATCCATCATCTCCAGGGTACAGAACCATTTATTCTTCAACTTATTTAGATAGGCAAGCTGAGTGTAAAGGATTGGTGGATTTCTTGTGGGATAAACTGGTATATATTACGTACTTTTCAGCAATTATCAGTGGTCTGCTGATTTTGCATTCTAGAACAATTCCCTGACCAATTCCCTCACCAATTCTCTAGTACCTCTGGGTAATCCACATTTTCAGTCTTTGATGATAATTTATTTCTATTGATATACTAGAAATAAATACAATTTGCTTATTTCTAAATAGATCTCAAACCCATTTCAATGCAGTTTCTGTTAGCAAAGGATTTAACTAAATAGCAAAAACTTCCACCAGAAACCTCAGCCATCTCTCCTTCAGAGCAGCACAGTTAATGAAAAGGCGCTCTTTTGTAAATCCTTGTAGAAATAAAACATTCGTCCCATCTTTTCAGTACTCAATCTTGATCATCTTCATCTCCACTGCTGGTGAAGTGGAAAGACCTGGAAATGGGTTCTGCTTCCTTTCTGACAGTGCAGATGAGTGATTTCATCTTATCTGAGCATCACCCATTACTTTCCTTAGCTTTGTAGCTATCCCGAATAATTTTCTTCTACTCTGTGCTTTCACCGAAATTAAAGAAATTGAAATGCTTTGAAGGATCAAACTTAAAGACACTTGCACTGATGCTTAGAGTTACAAAGGTTAGAAAAACCAATGTGCTATCTATTTGGCACTCATGAAAAATTCTTTCTGGTAGGAAGTGACACTAAGGTTTCTTTCCCTTCCTTCCCTCCTGTTCTGGCTTTGTTGTCTTTCTGACATATCTTTATTAACTCTTCAGCAGTCTGAGAGGAAGAAAAGCCATTGTGGTTTTTCATCACAAGGTCAAAAGTGGTATTTTTCTTATTCTTTGTAACAGATTTGCAAGCAACGTTTTGTGGCTGTAACTTTCTGCACTTTAACTGTAACTCTTGCAGAAATGTTGCATGAACCAGAACGGTTCTTAAAAACACCCACAGAAGATAGGAGAGGGATGGGAGAGAGAATCATTTCAGTGCTGAGGCAGAAGCTACCTCCCTCTGAGATATCCCATGCACTTCTTTTCAATTCACACACTACTCCTTCTTAGGCATCAAACTAAACTCTACTTTCAAAGCTTGTATGTCCTACTTTCTTTTACAACAATTTTGGAGCAGCCTCTACCTCTATCCCTTCTTTGTTAGGTGGGTCTCAGGTCCACTCAGAAAGTTATGCCAAATGGTTATTGAACAGAAAAGGTGAAACATGCTTAATATTCTCAACATGCAGCTAGCCAGAGAAATAGAAAAAGCAAGCTGTTTTTTCTTCTCTTACACAGAAGCAAGGAGAAAAAATCTTACCACCAAGACTGAAAGACTGAGAGCTGTTTTGTCTGGGGATGGGAGAACTGAGAGCAAACATCACAGTGGTCTTCAAACAGAAGAAAGGCTTCTGCAGTAACAAAAGGAATCCTTGATGCCACGACCTTTGAGTAAGGAGCAAACGTAATTGTATCAAATTACATAAAGTGGAAATTTAGGTTAGACATCAGAACAGATGTTACAATAGCAAGGATAATTGAGCACTGGAGGAGACTATGAAATATCCATCAGAGAAAGTTTTAAAAAACAGGCTAGACAAGAAGCAGTCTGGAAAGATATGGCTACACCTGAAGCTGAGTAATGGACTAAATGGTCTCTTAAGGTCCCTCTCAGTCCAGTACATTTTAATAACTTTGTGATTCCACATAGACTTATGGCCTACTCATGCCCTGGATTATTTCCTGGAAGTAAAACTAAACACCCAGAATTATTTAATCTGTATTCTATAAAAAAAACAACATGTAATGCAATTTTTCCTTCTGATCAAGAACACAGGCAGGAAACCTTGATCCATACTTTGTACCTGGAGGTACCACCAAGTACCTTTCCTCTTGTTGCTCGCCTGTAGTGTGCTACACAGTCCACTGCATTTTTTGGCATGAAGACCTACCACCACATTTTCTGGAATGTCTCATTTAGGCCCAAGTTGTCTAAATTTGTTCCTGGTATGGAACATGAGGTAAGTGACAGAGACAGCAGCAGGATGGTCAATAATTTAGCCATTTTATTAATGACTGTATGAGTGCTTTATCTCATATATTATGCAATTGTATTTATGACTGCATCGCTTCAATGACACCAGAAGAGAAAGGACAGCATCATACAATGGCAAAAGAAGAAAAGCGCTTCCTTGAAACGTGATCAAAAGATCTTGATTTCATGGTTGGGTTGCTGTTGTCTGAAGGGATCCTTATCATACTGCAAGTTACATAAGCCAGCACTGGCAGCAGCAAACAGTGGACTAAAAAAGCACTCAGAGAGTTGCATAGCTTTCATACACTGAGTTTGCACAAAGAGTTCACATAAAAATTTGTGGGTAGAAAAAGCGTTTAGAGAGAACACAGACACATATGTTCTCAAGAACACCCCATAAGATCTCTGCCATTCTTGCCTTGGTTCTTGAGAACTGCAGAGCACAGCTTTCTAATGTCTTGGTGTTCATTTTCTGGCTGGAGTTGTGTGCAAGCCAGAAAGTCAGCCTTCAGAAGCTAAATCTCCTAAGTGTCCTGCTTGCTGGGCATACATCTGTCTGTGCACTTGCATTGCTGATGGACCCTTGATTGGCATTAACACATATAGAAAAAGCCCAAATGACCACTTCTGAGACTCACCACAAAGTCATTATCTGCGATAAGGGTGGTACAATTTTACCCCATTGTAGAAAGGAGCCTAGGATATTAATGAGAGATCATCCCAGAACATGTGCATTACTAGGAGACAAGGGGATTTGGGCACAGCAGGTCAAATCTTGGTGAAAACCCTGGGCTGCCTTGCACAGACCACGTATGTCCACGTGAGTTTGAGAGCAACTGCCTACTTACAGCAGCCTCTGTAATTTCTTTTGCAGGGGTTTTGCCGTTTTCCAGGGATATCACTTTTATCAGTTAAAGGTCAGAGCTTCTCTTGCAATTTCTGCTGCACCTCCAACACATGGCCAAGAAACACTAGTATACAGTGGCCTGTAGCTTCAAGGAGTCTGCGTAAGTTCCCATAAGAAATAACGCTCCAGCAAAAGAGTATCTGGAATGCTTTTGTCCTTCTACCTGCAAAGCAGCAGGAACGGCAGTAGGCAATTACATGCCTGTTTTCACTAGACTCTGGCCTTCACAGCTAGGAGCATGTGTAAACACAGCCAAAAGGCCAAAGCTTGCATCAATATGCTGATAGTCTCGAATGACTGTCACATATCATGTGTATGATATGCAACTGGGTCAAGAAGAGAGTTCTGGTTGCTCACTGTTCAGTATGTGATTTCCACAGAAGTTCTCAGGTTCTGGCTATTTTTCTCCCCCATAACTGTGAAAAACCAAACCAAACATTTTTTTTTTTTCAAATACCACACTTCTTTTCCATTTTTTTTTACTTTTTAACTTCAGAAATACCCTCCTACGATGATGCGCGCATCCCACTTTCAGCCAATGTCTGTGCCATAATAACATCTCCGTGACATAGAATTTATTGAAAATGACAGCCTGACAGATGGCAGGGCAAACCTTTTAATCCTCGTTCTCAACAGAGTAGTATGTTGCACATCTGATGCCAAAGAACATTTTCCTCATGTTTGCAAAGCCCTGTGTTCTGTGAAGCCTTCAAACTCCTGAAGCTGTGATGGAGGTGGCTCAGCTGTAAAAAATATCATGCACCCTCAGATGGTTAATAAAACATCTTTGGTATGATATATATTGCACGATATAGCACCTTACTAGCTGAAGAGCTAGACAGAAAGGAAGAGGGAAAGGGTGTAACAGGAAGAGAAAGAAAATGACAGATTTTGACGAGACATTGTCAAAAAAGTTCCTTCCATGCAACTGCCAGGAAACAGCAGCCAACCACTGTAAGAGGTCACAGGAGATAAAATGGCCTTTCCTGGAACATCTTTCAGGTCACCAACTGCCAGAATTAGGAAATCAGAAAAATGAGATACACAGGCAATTTTTATAAATTATTCACAACAAAGAGAAATGCACATTTTTTCCAGATAATAATTAGGCCCATGGGGAAAAAAAAAACAAAGCAAAAAAACCCAGAAACAACAATTTCTCAGTTTTTCTGCTTATCTCCATATGAATAACATGGATACATTCAAAATGTAGGCTAGGAAATGTGGATTACAAACAATTTGACAAGCCTTCCTCTGAATCAGAATTTTACTTCACAATTACTGTCCAAATTAAACTTTCAGACTTCAAAAGCATGGCATAACATTTGTTTGTGATCCTCTGCACTGGAGGATCATCAGAGGAATTTCCAAGCCAAAAGTTTGGGGCCTCTCAACTTGGGAGACATGCAGGAAAGATGTACACTTCAAGGAAGTGCTGTGCCTTTCAGAACAACCTCAGGGACTACGTGGTGAAATATGTAACTGTTTAGCTGCTGCTTGCCTTAAATACACTGCTTTACCAAGGTGTCAGCAGCTGGGACTCAAGTGAGGAGTACCAGATTCAGAGGTAACGGGTTGGGCAAAAGTCCCTACCACTGAAGTGGAGGACATACCTAGCATCTTGTGTACACCCATTGCCCCACAAACCAATATGGTCATGCAGACCAGCTGCTCTATGAATTGGAAGAGAGGTGGAGCTAGGAGGCACCTGAACTGGGAATTAGGGAAGAAAAGGAAACCACTACATTTGGGCTTTGATGAGGAAACAGAAGAGTGAACTCGAAAAAGAGGAGGTCAGGCAATCTCTCTTGGGGAAGTTCACTAGGTAAGGTGGGTTAGTACAGGAAGCACAGTGAAACTTGTACAGGTAAAAGGCTTTGCAAATTCAATGCATATGCATGACTGAAAACCTGTAAGAGGCCACCATGTAACGGAAACACTGACACAAACATCTTTCTGGATCATGGTGCACAGAGATAACACCCAACACATACATGATGGATTCTCCGTTCTGGAGGCAGTACAACTATTCTTCTTCTGTGTACTGCCTTCTTTCTCCAGTGGTGCAAGCCCATCTTCACTTTTCTCTTCGGGTCTCTCACCTTTTCTTTATATTTCCAGCTTACACTGTTTTTCCACAGCATTGACCAACAGCATGTTCTCAGCTGGTTTCTGCTGCATTAGGAGCACTCCCTATCTGCAGATAAGTTTGCAAGCCAGGAAATTTTACCTTCTTTTTTGTAAGAATACAAGAACAGCCATACTGGGTCAAATCAAAGGTCCACCTAGCCCAGCAGAAGGTTTTATGATGGGAAAAGGAATTTAGCATTGTGGGTGTCATTTGGTTTTGAACTGGAAGCAGCCGATAGGATGGAGGCAACTCTCCCTTATTCTTAGTCAAAGAACATTTGACATAGCCCCAGAATGAACAGAGAAGGCCTTCATTAAGCAAGAGTGGTCACCTGTATGCAAAAAAAAGTCCATGTGATTTGTTCTCAGTGCACTCTTACTGTACATCAGTGAATCAGTTAAGAGCTGACTCCTTCCAACCATTTGTGGATTCTTGTTTGTGGATTCATGCCTTGCCTAAATTGAAATCAGCAGGAGCATCTACTCCTAGACATAATCTGGCTGTGTCAGTTGCCAACAGCAATTACAGAAACTCATGGGGAACATTGGCTGCAGGTTACTGGAACAGATGTCAGTTGTAGCAACACAGGCATGAGAGAGAATTTCAGAGTGCAAGCAGCCCGTCATGCCACATGCAAGTTCCAATAGCTCCGGCCACAAATCAGACCAACAGCTAAAAATCACACTTTGCAACCATCATTCACATTCAGAGCACTCCCTACTTTCATTTGCCTTGTGGAATCACATACATATCACAGTATTAATGTGCTTTTTTATTTCCTGGTAAGGTTTTATGGCCTTACCAGAGGTACATAAAGCAGAGAGGTGGGGAAGTGACAACAAGCAATTAGAAACACAGGCTCATTCCTATTAGAGGACAGTCATTCTAGGGATAAGGCTAACAAAATTTAGAGATTAATCATACTGGCATATGGTTTTTTAAATCTATTGAATTTTAAAGAGAATGGCAAGAAATGTTTCTGCAAGTTTCGTGCTGTCATCACTCACAACGCACACACTTTTTAATTCACATCTCTGCTTCTGCACAGGTGAAAAGAAGAAATCATTTTGAAAACGCTGAAGACACTAATCCAAATAATCCATCCCGGCAGGTCTACCTCATGTTAAGATCTGGCCTGAGCCTGCCCCACCTTGTTTTTTCTATTCAAAATCTTATTGCCACAAGCACGGTCTCCTGTCCTTCCAAGCTAAAAACCCTAAGGGGAGAACAGGATCAACACAGCAGCGAGCTTTGCCACAGCTTTGTACACAGCGCAAGTCAGGCCTGGGATCTACAAATTTCTCAGACACTTTACAAACCTACAGGTCATCCCAGCTCGCAGAGAATGTTCTGTACTCTCTCAAAGTACACCTTGCCCCTCAGAGAAAGCTACAGCAGGTAATATGCAGCCTGTTTTCTCCATTATCTAAACAAACTGGGGGAATGCTAGAGCAGCCTGAAGAAAACATCTCCCCACGTACTAGCTGTTGCCCCACTAAACACAGGCAGCAACCAACCTGAAACTTCTGAAAGGCGTTCAGTGCAAAGCACAAGTTTTCCACTAGCAAGTAAAACATTCACATCACCTATAACATACAAATTAACTGAAATGGGGCACCGTCATAAACGTTGCCTAACAGAACAAAAATAGCCTGATGCCAACAAGCAGTGTGGCAGCTCCAGAAGCCTAGGACCAGTTTTATATGGAGCTAGACAAATTACTTGCTGAAAACTGTCTTTGGCAGTTGTCTGCATAGTTGAAAGCAAGACGAGGAGAGGCCCTATCCTTCCTGCCAGAGGACGTCAAGCATGGTAAAGCCTCAGCAGAGGAAGATGATGAGAGGAATGAGTGCGATCTTTAAGGATGGCACACTGATCATGGAGAAGTACTCTCACATAAAATCTTGTGTGCAAACTCTCTTAACCAAAGACCAGTGGCATACCGTAACTCCCTGCTTGGGTGAGTCATTTGGCCATGCCTATGCCACCCTTACACGCGTGCCCACAGGGACAGAGGTTACTCTTTTTGTCGAATTGTCTGTGGGTACAGCTCCAGGTGCCAAGAGCTCAGCAAACAGTAGCCATTCTAAGCATTTGCCCATGCTTTCCTGCCCTTCCTACTCTGTGACTATGTGATTTGGCTCCCTGTGCTCCTAGACGATACAGGAGACGCTGGAGTCGCAGATCCTTTCTGCTTGCTCTGCCTACCTAAGCCAGATCCTGGCAGAGTTTCAAGCTTCCCTGAGTGCCTGCTAAAAACAACATTTAAAGCCAAAGGTAATGTCAACCACAAATTTATTTCCCTTCCCAAACTGCACTAACCTTGAGGTGAATTAAGACATGTACATTTTTATATATTCTGTTTTTTGTGCCAGGATTATCCCACCTGTAGAATATAAATAGATTTTATAGGTTTTGAAGTAAATGGGTTGCATTCTATATATTTTTAGATCTTCAAAAAAGAGCATGTATTTGGAAAGCCTGGTTCTACAAGGACTTTGTTAAAGAAATAAAGGGTACAATATTAGAGAGCCAGGTCTTTCAAGTCCTCTGCCTGCTGATCACCACCCCCTTAGCTTGAGAGGTAGCAATAGAAATCAGATGAGTCAAATAAAATGATGAGCTATTTCTGTTTGGTACAATAAAAGATACTTTCTGGAGGCTTTGGCATGCCCAAATAGCCTCTCTCATACCATGTTTCATCACATGACCACTCAAACCAAACAGACTAAGGTAGCTTTATGACATGTAAATAATTTTTTAAGGGAAATATTTGACTTTGTAACAATTTGTATCTCTCAATGTTCAAAATTATACTAACAAGTTGATGAGAATGATTAATACTTTCCAGTGCCACAGTCTGAGGGATGTTTTGACTGGTCCCAGGATGGGGTTAGGATGGGTGGGAACCACCTCAGCCACACACCTGCATTCCCATAGGAGATCCCTGGGTGCTCATATGAGAACAAAAATCCGGGGGGGGGGAGGGGAATGTCAGCTATGCATTAAGGATTAAGGGAGAAAAAGGGTTTATAATCAGGGCTCACCTGGAGATCCACTGTTTTGTCTCCAGAACAGCACGAAGCGGGTAGGTACACAACCACAAATGGTACAGCCTACCCTCTGGGGACAGGCAGCTGCTCCTGTCTGTAGGGATTAAAAAAGAATTCTCCTAGAAGAATTTGCTTAAGCCTTCTCTGTTTTCTCAGTTCATTTGTAACATCTTGCCCAGGTGGGGCAAGAACCATTATCCTCCCTTCCAGGATATAATGACATAGGTAGGACCTTCAGCAACTGAACCGCAGGATAACAATTTCTAAGCTCTACTTGACAGTGGGTTGTTACAGCTAAGTGGATTCAGAAAGCCTCTGGTTAAAATGGTAGCACAATAAATACCAAGTCAATCCAGATAAACATCCATCAGTAGTTTGCTGCACACTCTGCAAACTGAGTGCAAATATACTTCTGATCATCTGCTCAAGCCATACCTCAGTCTAGCCTCACTGAATGGCCAACATAGCAAAGGATACCATCGCAGTTTCCAAAACTAAGGCTCTATATATTGGGAGAAATTACCTGGGGAAAAAAATAATCATATATTAATTCCATTTTACTGGAGTCTGTATTTTTTTATAAATGGGATTTTTATTTATTTAAAGGAGCATAAAGCTGATGATTATAATTTCATGCCGACTGTTGAAGCAAAGAAACAGGGCAGTAAACGAAACTTGAAAGAGCACAAGGTATTTAACGTTGGGTATTTAAGGAACTGCTGATTTGCAACGCCGCGTTCAGAGGTTAAGGCGAGCACAACACCGCAGCAGGAGCAGAAACGCTCCGTAAGGGAAGGCGGCAAGCGGAGGAGAGAACACCCCGCGAACCGGCTGGGCTCGGCTCAGTTCGGCTGGGCTGGGCTCGGCTCGGCTGGGCTCGGCTCGGCTCAGTTCGGCTCGGCTCGGCTCAGTTCGGCTCGGCTCGGCTCAGTTC
>VZTL01068773.1:37364-53070 GCA_013400535.1 Scopus umbretta | reverse complement strand
TCGGCTCGGTTCGACTGGGCTCGGCTCGGCTGGGCTCACTTCAGCTCAGTTCGGCTGGGCTCGGCTCGGTTCGGCGGGGCTCGGCGGCGGCCCTTGGGCGGCCCCCTGCTGCCACCTGGCGGGCGCGGCGCGCAGCGCCCTCCGGCAGATGAACAGGGCAGCTCTCGCATCGAGTCGGTCTCACGAAATAATGACATTTTAAGAAAAAGAGAAAAATCTTAAAAAAAAAAAAAAAAGCAGGGGTGATATTTGAAAGGTTAATGCAATGCAGAGAGAGACAATAAGTCCAAACTACATTTCTTGAAGCTGTTTTACAACTCTGGACTTTCCAAGCTTTTCTAAAAAAAGGCAAAGCCGATTTCAAAAAAAAAAGAGGCAATATTCAGTGGGATGCCACATTATTCTCCTTACAAGTACTACTACAAACCGCTGAGCATGATTTTTCTGGTTATCTCCCCTCACCTTCGAAAGCCTAGCATGAACCTTTAAGTCCTGGTTTAGTTTTGCACCAAGGCTGTCAAAAGGGGAACATTTTCGTGAGCACCAGGGACTCACAGAATTTCTCAACACTTACATAAATTGCATCCAGCCAGAGACACTCCCAAGCACCGAGCGGACTGTGACAGGATGGCCTGTCTATAAGCTAGTAAAAAGTTTGCTGGCTGCAAAATCAGGCAACCCATTTCCCATGTAGCTGGAACAGGATTATGTATGAAACATATCCTGCACATTTTTGTGCCCAATCTCATGAGTATCTGCACAGAAACACCTACTACCTCTGCTGCTTTCTCACTGGCTTTGTGCATGCAGCACATGGCACATTCTAGATGGAGCAGTCAACATCAGGGTCAGTCCCTCCCGCTCCTCTGCACTTTACCGTGGCCTCCCTGTCCTCCCAAAACATGACGGTAGAGGAGGAGAAGTGCGAGCAGCTGTCTATTTGCCTGACAGTACGTTGTGACACAGGACTACAGATATACCGTGTGCCTGCATTGTGACTTTCTGAGAAAAGGTAACAGAATATTGATTTTCCCAATCATATGTGCAGTTAAAACGGCAAGTCTACTCACGTAAGAATCGGAAATGACCAACACTAGCTAAACTTTGAAACACTGCCACCTGGGCTGCAATTTATCTGTCTCCATATTCATATATTTACTCCATATTCACTCTGTAAAAACCTCCATATTTAAGCTATTCACATTTTTCTGAAGGAGATGCTTAAGATTAGCTAGAATTCAACCACACGGGACAGATGTCTTACCGCCCTCGTCACTCAGTCACTCAGCAGACCACATTCTGGTGATGGTCCTGCAGATGGTGTGAGTCCGCCCACCCATGCTTTAATCAGGCTGCCTAACTGGGCAGACAAGAGTCAGCAGACTAAGCAAATACCCATACACCCATTCCTTGTCATTCAATCTTGCTCCTTAACAGCTATCACAGTATGCCTTGCAAAAAGACCTCAAAAACAATCCGTCGTCTTCACTTACAAAACTTTCACAAAGCACTAGACCAAACAGGGATTCCCTGTAGAGGAAAAAAAAAAAAAAGTGGCTCCTCATTGCATAGAGCTTGAAGTAGGGGCACAATGTTGTCTTAAGCCTGCAAAGGTTTGTGCTTGGTACCCCTTATTTCTACCTTTAGAAACAGCTTCAGTTCACAAAAGACACCAGATGAGTCAAGTGGACTACCTGCTGTACACATTTCAGCCCGGTCATATTCCTGGAAGGACTGGAAAGGCTCACTCGTCCAGCCCAGGGGAGGAGCAGATTAGGAGAGAGGAGAGAGAGAAGGACGGACAGAAATGGTGAACACCTCAACTGTGCACTCTGAAAGGAATAGGCTTACACAACAGCTGAGAGCACTGTCAGACATTTCAGCAACATCCCCGCATACATCAAGAATACTCCCCACTGCAGGGGGACAGCCAACCATCGATTTACACACTCCTATCTGCACGGCAGCTGACACTCACAACAGTAATGAGGGAAAGATTGGACCTGGAGGGAATGCAGCTTGAAAAGAGATGCGTGAAAGAGATGCTTGTGGAGAAATATCCTGGCACTCCAGACACACACAGGAAAATGACTAGTATCAGCTCTCTCTACATGGCAAAATGGAGTAGTACTAAGTAGGAAATTCCAGCACTGAACCCCTACTTTGAAGAAATGAAGAGTTCACCAGCAATAAGGTAATAGGGTGATGATACAATATGTAAGTCACATGCCTCTCCCCTCATCACCTTTAATGCTTACTCTGTGGTGATCCACTCTTAAGTTCAAAACCAGCTGGTATTGGGTAACTGTCTGTTTTGGTACAGATTCGACCAGAATCCATGTAGGAAGTGGCAACACATGGCAACTAAGAACAGAAACGGCAAACAAAAGCATAGGGTGCTTACCTGTTGCCGTGTATAGTTTCATAAACTGATTCAAAGCCCTGCCTAGGAAAATTAAGATGGTGCTAAATGCTAGCAAGATGCTATTCCTGCCATCACGGAACCTTACGTTTCCTGTTTTACTGGAAAATAGTTCAAATGGGATTGTTGCATAAAACATAAACCCAAAAGACATCACATGCCATGTACTCCCCAGCTTGTAGAAGCATGGTGAGATCTAACCAAGGAAGCTTTGAGGAAAGCTGTGACAAGCACAGGGGTACACGAGCATGTGAAACTATCTCCAGTCTTTCCGAGCAGTAAGAAAAGCTGCCAAGTGGATTCAGTCCCCTCAGGCTTACATCCAAAAGACAAATGAAGTTACCAGAAATGCAGCTTCAGTCACAGGAAAATGGAAGGCTATTGACCCTGCGCTATTAAACAGAGTACTGGGGCAACTACCACTCTTTTCACATTCTTTCAAAGCTCTGAAAATTAAAAACCCCCAAACTTCTCTTCACTGCAGTTTTCCTCCTTCTCCTCATACAGTCATCACCCTCCAAAAGGCTTCAGTTGCTATGTTATTTTGTATCCTTATTCTTGATTTGCACATCCAGGACACAGTCAGGCTTAATTCCACCAAGGGAAAAGAGGTAATCTTTTGTTTGTTTGTTTAAGCCTTTTCATCGATTATCTGTTTCTCAACCTCTACATTTAAGGCCTCACTTGAGAAATATCTTCACTGCAACCTTTTGGGCTTCTCGGAGTCTTTCCTGCATGTCAACATCCATTTGAGTAATTTTCCCTCATAGGTCCCAACTGTGAACAGGATCCTTTGTTTTTCAAACTAAAAAGGAGGAAATCCGAAGGGACAACTACTTTGTTAAAAGATGGGATTCAGCCTTGTAAGTGCAGGTGGCCCTCCTCAGGTAAAACTCAGTGCAGCTTGGTTACTATTGAGGCACATGCAGTTCACATTCTAAGTCACTTAAAACCAGAGATTAGACACCTAAAGACTTGCAGGTTTAAAAAAAGCAACACAAAAATCACCTCATCATAGAAGATATATAAAAATCAGATCACCATGACTAGTAAATGACTTAACAGAAGGGGCCATTAAGAAAAAATAGAAAACATGTATCACAGAAATACTGTTTTGAAAAGCAACAGAAAAACACTGGGATTTAAAATACTATGACTCTGAGATTTTAAGAAATCCCTACTCATGCTACTCAATGAAACCTAATAAGGAATTCAGACTTCGCCTAATTGCTAGCAACATTAGTGCATATAGAGCATTTTGCATCTACTACTCATTGGAAAGGAAAACCTGAAGAATGACTTGGGAAAAATCACACCCTTCTATGCATTAGCATACTAACAAGGAGAGGCAGAATTGAATATGCTCACAGAAGACAGGGAATTTGTCTGAGAGTACACCTAATAGAAATAGTTCAGATAATGTTGCCAAGTTTGCAAAGAGGCAACAGACACAGAAGGTTGCTCAGAATTTAGAGGCAGCAAGAAAAAGTGCAAGAAGTTCTACTGAGCGTGGAACAGTACCTCACATGTCCTCTGATCTCCTGGAGAACATGCAACATGGGGGAGCCTGCTACCTGAATTTCAAGAGTTTTTCCCCTGACTTTTAAGAGTTTTTCATTAGTGATGAACACAGTGAATTTTCGAGTTGTGGAAACGCACACAGCCTGCATGAAAGAGCTCAGTTTACCATCACAACTTCACGTGCGGAGTGATGAATACCACCAATGGACTACGGTAGGATAAGGAATCTATGGCAGGGTCATACCTACAGGGTAGCGCTAGGAATGGGATTGCAGAGACGGGAAGCCTGAGAGACAGCTGAATGGCGCTGTTCTGCCAAGGGAAACAGGGATAATGCAAGCGGCTGTTCTTGCTGTGCCACACGTTTGGGCACGCACCACTCACATCTTCTTAAGGCAGCAGGTAGCAAGTGTACGCTAGAGTGAAAATCCTCGGAAACAATTTACCGCCTTGAGATCAGGGTAGCTAGTAAAGATTTTAGGGAAGTAGAGAAGCCCACTGTTGCTGCCCTCAGGGGCATGTGTTGGCAACACCAAGGATGCAGGGAAAGGGAATAGGCAATCCTAGAAGGACAGTACGGAGCTGATGAAGAGAGAAGCACAAATGGATATTTGACCATGAGAAAATAATTAAGTCATCTCTTACATCGAGCTTACAGTTCAGAGAATAGGGCTCACCAGGAGAAGAAATCACATCCCCTGCAGTTCTGGGGATGTGATTTCAGGCCTGCAGGTACCTAGGCGTGTAGTGATACCAAGAAACCTGTAAACTAGTCTGCTATATGCAGTACTTCACCACCGAAGTGTTACATATGGTCCATGTAGGTAGGAAAAAACAGAATGGAAATGTAGAGGCAAAACTTAGGTTGTTACATAGGATCTGAAAATCACAACCTCCACTGCAGCATACTCTGACACAATGAGAGCAGCAAAGGTTCAGAGCATGACTCAGGAAATGGTGCAAGAGAAAACAGTATTATTTAGGACCTGGTACAATTTCTGAGATAAAGACTTTATAGGAAGAACAGGCATAAACTAAATTAAGTTGCTGATATTTGAAAGTTAAATTCAAAACAAGGCAGATTTTGAAAAAAAAGGCTATTTTTATTGGTTGTCTGTTAAGCCCCAGAGACTTCAGTAAGATTTATTTTTCTTCATGAGTTTGCAAATGCACCTTTCAGGCCCTTGGTAAAGCATTACTTGATCTTTCTAAACTACCTTGCAGTAGCTCAAGTCAGGTTACTGGAAAAAGTATTATTGTGTTCATGTGAGTATGACTCCTGATCTTTTTTTTTACCCCCCCCCCCCCCATTAGCTTCCCTCCCTTTAGCCTTCAATCATTGTCTCTCCTCAGTCAGTTATACACCTACCCAGTGAAGACTGAGCCTGTTTTTTTAATATGGTGGGATCTTAGTGAAGCCTACAGCATGTGTGCAAACACATACTAGAATCCCATAGCTTCCTTTCACTCCTGTCCACCTCCCGTTTCCCTATTCAATTCTGAAAAAGCACCCCTTAGGAGGTTAACCCTTTCCCAACCAAGACCTACCACACCACAGCTGTTTATAAATTACATCTATGAAATTACTTGACTGCTTTTAAAGCAAAAAGCAGCTGATACCCTACTGTTTCTGCAATAACTACAAACAGCAGTTTGTNCGGGGCCGTGCTGGCGGGGTGGGGGCGGTCCGGCAGGGGGTCTCTTTCTCTAGCAGGGTACGCTCTCCAACCTCCCCCCCCAGCCGAAAACCCGCGGTCGCTCTGGTGCCCGCTGGCGAGTCGCTCCTCCGGCTCTCGGAGAGCATCGCCGCGTTCTGCGGGCGGGCTCGTTAGGGCTGTACGAGGCTGCCCTAAAGGCACGGGATCTCGTCCTGGTGGCCTGCTTTTCTGCCCTCCCCCGGGGACGCGTGAGCGTTAACCTTTTCGGTGCCCGTGGAAGAGCGTTTCCTCGGCGAAGGTGAGTGTGACCTGCCGCGGTGTGGCGGTCAGGGGCGAGGAAGCGGCAGAGTCGGCACAAGGTGGTGGTCGTTGCCTCCCTCGTTTAGCGTGAAGGGCGAATGTTACCCTGTTCAGCGCTGTTGTGGTTTAATTCGTGTTTCTTCTAAAACTGTCATTTTGGGGTCAGTTGAGAGTAGTGGGTGCTGGTGGTGGTTTGGTGCTTAGTTGGCCTTCGGCTTCTGACGGCTGTGTTGCTTTCTGCCTAATATCAAGCACACTCAGACCTGGGAAGAGTAATACGTTGTAGTCTGGCTAAGGAGCCTGAGTCTTTCCCATAATTACCTGACTCTGTTAAGCGGAAACTCGTGGACAAATGAGTTTTACTTAAATGCAAGAGATGCTCATGTACTTTTAATAGCCCAGCTTGGTTTCTAGATACTGAGCTTAATGGTTGATACAGTTGTACTCAAAGTAAGAGCTTGAAAAGAATGAATGACTGACTTCTGCTTAAAGTTTTGTTAAAAAGAAACAATGTGACCTCGCAGGTATTCTTCCCCGTGAACTGTAAAGATTTTAACTATCTCTAATGCTTTAATTTCTTTGCAGATTAATAAGCTTACTGAAGCATTGTTATGGAGCTAGAGTGGGAGCGAAAGGAGTTTTAATTGTTTACTTCCAATTATCTGTTTTGAATATAGAAGCATGAAGTTATGCTGGGCCTTGTTTTTGAAATTTTAGGCATTCATTCATTTTAGGTCATGAGAAACAGGAGTTAATTTCAGTGTTGGTTTACTTATTGGTTTGCTTTTATTTCAAGCAGAGTATGTTCTCTTTTCTAACAGTAACAACTAATTAAAAGATTGAAGTCCAAAATGGCTTGTTCTCATTTTGGTTTAGCTTTTTCCTACGAGTTACTTTAAATTTGTCTGTGAATTTTAAAAAATATTTTGGTTGTAATCTATCACTTGGATTCTGTAGCTTTTCGTTTGATTGTCCAGCAGTCCAGCTTGAACTAGGACTGCAAGAGTGCAATATGCTTATACGGTTAAAATACACTTTATTTAGCACTATACATCATCAGTATAGAAGGTCACTTTTTATCTTTCCTGTAAGCTAAGAGTTTTACAACTATTCATGTGGTGCTTATTTTTAAAACTGTGACATTTTCTCCAGGTTTAAGCTTATTTTATCATACAAGTTCCTCACGGCCACAATGAGGCTAGTAATTCTTGAAGATTACGATCAGGCTAGCGAATGGGCAGCAAAATACATCTGCAATCGTATTATCCAATTCAAGCCAAGTCAAGGAAGATATTTTACGCTTGGTCTACCAACAGGCAAGTTTTATTCAAAGCCTACATAAGTGACTAAACCTAGAACTATGTTTGTATCGTTGCTAACAGATACAGTATGTAAAAGAACACAAATATCTTTTTGGTAATAGTCCAACATATTTCTCTTTAAACATGGATTTGATTTGTGTAAAAAGTTGTAATAGCTTGAGAAGCTGAGAAATACTAGAAGAGAAACAACAGATTATTTAATGTTGAAAAGCATTGTCGCAAAATTGGACTATGAAGAGATTTAAATACACTGAAAATGTTGTGCAGCTACATAGAACAGTAGAAAAACTTTATTTGACAGGGAGTACACCTTTGGGATGCTACAAAAAGCTGATAGAGTATCACAGGAATGGAGATCTCTCTTTCAAATATGTAAAGACTTTCAACATGGATGAATATGTAGGTAAGATGTGTTAATTGTTTGAGAACACACTATACTGGTAACTTTTTTCCTTTATTAAAACTGTTAAATACTTGACAAAGCACAAGATCAGACTAGTATGTTTGTACTTCCAAGTTAGACTTGCGTACATGGGGTCATCTTAAGCATTTTTCTCTATTCCTTTATCCACAAAAACACAAACAATAAACTAGTCCAGGTGGATCCTGGGCTAAATTCAGTGCTTGTAAATTACTTTACAGTGCTTCTGTAGAAAGTGTGTTGTCATGTAGTACTGTGACTGCATTTCTCTTAAAGACTTTGTACTTGCATAGGATGTATGCGAAGGAAATGTAAACTGTTTACCTTGTGCATGCCATCCGGAAATCTTTCTTCTTAGTGTAATTTCAAATACTGCTTTGTCTGACTTCTTTCTTAAGTTTGTCTTGCATGCTGTATGTTGGTTATGCATAGACTAGAACTAAGTCTGTCTGGTTAAATCTTGTAATGTGTTAATTTCACTCTAAATTATTTCAGGGCTTCCCAGAAATCATCCAGAGAGCTATCATTCCTATATGTGGAATAACTTCTTTAAACATATTGACATAGATCCAAATAATGCTCATATCCTTGATGGGAATGCTCCAGACTTACAGGCGGAATGTGATGCATTTGAAAAGAAAATTGAAGAAGCAGGGGGGATTGATCTGTTTGTTGGAGGTATGAGGAAATGCTCTATGGTTAGCTCCGATTCCAGCAAATACATTGACTCTTTAATCGCTATTTTCGTAACTTGGTTAAACCCACTTTTTTGAGTTGTGGTATAGGAAAGTTCTGTGACTAACAAGGAATCAGTATGAATACCAAAACGGAATGGTCGGTGTCCAAGTTTCTAATAACTTAATTTCAAGTATGTTTTGAATGCTTTTTATTGAAAACGGGGAACCAAAAGAAAAGAATGACTTCTAGAACTTTTTTATTCATTTACAATGTTTGAGGATATTTGTTGACTCACAGGTCTGGAATGATTTACTTTTTTTAACTTTGAAAAGGCATTGGTCCAGATGGCCACATTGCATTCAATGAACCCGGATCGAGTTTGTCTTCAAGAACAAGATTAAAGACTTTAGCAATGGACACCATTTTGGCAAATGCTAAATACTTTGATGGAGACTTATCTAAAGTACCAACTATGGCGCTAACAGTTGGTGTGGGTACAGTGATGGATGCTAGAGAAGTAAGAACTCATTTAGTTCTAGTTGCATGTGTCTGTTTTCAAGACTAGTTGGTGTTGATGCTGGGATTGAAAGTAAAGAGACCTTTGTTTTGCAGGTGATGATTCTTATAACAGGGGCACATAAGGCTTTTGCATTGTACAAAGCAATTGAAGAAGGAGTCAATCATATGTGGACAGTTTCTGCTTTCCAGCAACACCCTCGTACTATCTTCGTGTGTGATGAAGATGCTACTTTAGAACTAAGAGTTAAAACTGTGAAGTACTTTAAAGGTGAGCACTGAATCAGAGAGGTTACATGTATTTAAAAAAACGCAAACTTTATATAAAGTCCGAGCCTTCCAACACTTCACAGTAGCTAGTGTATAATATTATATATTCACAATACTAAATGTTAACTTATTTCTTGTGAATGGAAAAGTGATAGGAGGCATAACTTGTGTTCCTTACATTCCTGACAAATCTACTTTGGAAAAATGTTTCCTTTGCTTCCACTCTGAAATGATAGTTTAGTAATCTTCAGCTTGTACATAAAACACCAGCAGTCTGGTGCTCCACAATACTGGTCTTAAATACTGGAAAGTTGCACTTCAAGAAAACTTGTTACATTTAGTAATCCTGATATATTTTCATGCTGCTTTTGCTGTGTGCTGTAATGTGCTGTCTAGTAAACTTGAAAAGTGTGATACAGACTTTGAATACATTTCAGCCCTTTACTGTGCTTTTCATATTTGTAGTAGGTATATGGAGGCAAGCTTAAAGTTGGGATTTTTGATAGTCATTGAAAGTTCCTAGCTGTGAATTCTGTTTCACTGCGACTGTAGAAGCTGAGAAAACTAGTTTTCTCATAACTATATTAGCACAGCAAATGCAATCATGTAAATCACTCCTCTTTCTCACTAGCAGGGATACTTGTAGTAGTTGAGGCATCTGAGAGCAGATTGTAACTTAGGAAATTATTTTTTAAAGCATTATATCACCAGTGTCCATATATGTATTAGATTGCAGTTCTGGCATCAATGTGATTTTTATCCTGATACCGTTTGTGGCAAACTTCTCAATTTTGGATTTTTTTCCAGTGTGGTGTTCTTTGCTATGTGTGGGGGGGGTGTGTGTGTGTTACTACTTACCTGTGTCACGCTGCTAGATAGTACTTACTGTTGTTTTCAGAGACAAACTTCTTTAACCAGTTGGACAAATTTTAAACATTATTCGGTGTTTCATATAAACAAAAGCTTTGCACGGGAAAGATATAAGCCTGACGTAGAATTACTAGGTTTGAATGACGCTAAACATTGCTTTAAAAAAAAAACCCCAAGGGCTACAGTATATGGAAGTGTGCTATTGTGTCACACTATTTAATTACCTTGTAATACAGAGCAATAGAATTCTTAAAAAAGATTGTTTACTTTAATCTTGCTTAATTTTACCTATTCTGAAATCAGTGAGATTTTCCCCTTTTAAGACGGATGAGAAATCAGTGTGGGTCAAATCTGGAATTACTTCTGAATCTGATCTTCAGGTTAAACTTCTTAGGAAGCTAGGTACTTCTTAATGACTGCTAATTATGGCAGCTATTTACTGTGACATTTTGCCATTTGAAAAAACCTCAAGGTACTATATGAAACTTCAAATCTTTTTAATAATCAAGTACCACACGGGCTGGTAACTAGACTAACTCCTACTCCACTTTTTTCTAACTTTCTGTAAACCTATTAGAGGCTAAAATAATCAAGTGTACTTAAATGTTCTTACTGGAAAAGGGAAATGTAAGAATTAAGCAGAAAATGAATTTTGAATTTACTAATTAGTCTTCAGATAAGTTAATGCAGGATAGTTTTTCCATATTTGTGCATGCTCTTCTTAAAACTGTACGCAGATATCTGTTCATTCAAAGCATACTTGAATATACAGTGAGACTTTCCTTTGAAATAATAGTTTTGGCATCTGCCAAGTAAGGACTCTTCATATCTTATTAAAAAAAAAAAAAAGCTTTTCTTTCTAACTGTTTTTCCTGAAACAATTTCACAGGATTTAAATATCCTGCATGAAATATGGCAGAGGCAATACTTTGTAAGCATTTTTCATGCCTCTAGGAAGTGGGTAATTATCTCCTTTTCATTTCCCTTTTTTAGAAGAGAAAAACACTGATAGGAAGTGGAATGCTTTAAAGTACAAAACATGGTTCTAGTTTGAGTAGTGTGTGCAGCTGTTACTCTTTCAGTACAAATGGCTTTTGTATCAAGTATATACTTCATATTTTCTCACTTACTGTTAAGCTCCTGAAAAATATTACTGACTTGATCTTTCCCATGAAATCTAAGAAACTATTTTCTTTAGTTATGTTGCCTTTTAAGTTGTGGGTTTTTTTTTTGGTTTTGCACAAATATCTGAAGCTAAGTCATTACCTCTAGAGACAAAATGCGCTGGATTCTTAAGTTGGTTTTAGGTATGTTGGCTGTTTAGTATGGCTGAATCCTTCACTAATTGGAGAAGGAAATAGTAACATCTGCATTTTTATATTAAATAATTACACAGTGATTAGAAATAGATGCTACATAAAATGCCTTTTGTTGTGGTCACCTACAGTAATGACCTCAGATTGTATAGTTATTCAAATTTCCTGTATAGTTATTCAAATTTCGTGTTGCTGCAGTAACACTAAGTTTGCCACCAGATGCATCATGTAGCAAAGGTATTTGAATATTCTTTGCCATATTTAATCACTAAAATGCACACTAGTCAGACTTCTTTAATGGTTTTTAAGAAAAAAATCTCAACTTTTAATGTTGCATATTACTTAAATGTGTAATTTTAGAAGTTTATCTTCAGTTTTGTGCTAAAATAGACTTCTACTTTGCAGATTGTGAACACTGATCAGTGACTGTTGTTATTCCTTAAGGTGAAATGAGGTTAAAAACATATTAGTGACTGACTGTCCTACGTACCTAGATGTAGGTAACATTTTTACTAAGTTGCAACAAAATAAAGCAGGCAGCACCTTTTTTAATGGCTTTTTTCAGCACCTTCCAAAATTAAAGTATCTGAATAGGGGGACAAAAAATACTCCCCTAATCACAGCTATGGATGACTTGTATATGACCAAAAAAAGCCCAGTTAGAATAGAAAACAGTTAAACTGCTGAAGTTCTCGATCTGCGTTAACAGTCTGGACACTTGTAGTTTGGTTTTGCCTGTCTAGGACCACAAGTACACTATTAATTACAAAGACAGTAACACCACAATGCTAGAACACTGCAATTCAAGCTGTAAGCAGAAGTGTCACTATGTGTACATCTGATTTTTATGATGAATTGTGGTATGAGGGAATTCTACATTGCTGTTACGCAGTCTTTTAATACAAAGGAAAGATGGCTGGATCGCATGTACTCAATTCATTTGGAAGTATTCCAGATCTGTTTTTTTGACAGGTCTGTTATCAGAGAGCTGTCTTGTCCATGCTCACTTTATAACAGAAGATGTCAATAGTATTCAAAGGATACAGGATTATATATGCTGTCTTTTAACTTCTGATTTTAAACTACTTTAGCCGTTGTTACTCTCTTCAGTGAACTATTTAAAATGTATACTTTGAGGCAAACTCCAAATAAAAATGTGGATAAAGATGTGTTGAAAAAGTATAACTAATGTAAAGCTGGCATTGTTGCTTTCCCCCCCAAGGTTTAATGCATGTGCACAATAAGCTTGTGGACCCACTGTACAGTATGAAAGAAAACTGAAAGAAGAATTGAAGAGGAACTCCATGTGGGTCAACAGCAACAGTTTTAGGTAGCAGATGAGTTCACTGCTATGCAATATGCTGAAAACTGTTTAAAAAGGGGAATCCTAGGTACTGTATTTTTTTAAAAGGTCCAATATCTGTACATTCACATTCCATCTGTTTGCTGTGTTGTGCATTTTGCTTTAACATTTGGAGCTCTGTTGTTGGCTGGTACGTAACTAAATGGAACAGAACAAACCTGTGGGAGACTGCATGTTATGTAGGGGGGGAAAAGCAGAGCACTTATTCTAGCACAGCAATGTAATGCATCTGCCTTGCGTTAGAGAAAATGGTATATTTCCAGGAATTTGTAATTTTTTGCTTGATTAGTATAACTACATTTTGCATCTGTGTGTCTAGGCAGAATGGTTTTGGCCTTTGTCAATACCATGGACTTGTAAGAGTTGTACAATTTCTACTATGAAATGGTCTGTTTACATATATCTAATGTACACTGAGCTTTTGCACTTGGTTGCCTTAAATTTATCTTAAACAGTTTTTGGGCATCTCAAGTCCTGCTGTACAATTCAGGCAAATAAAAATACAGAAACAGTGCCTAAAAATGCACCAAGTTCTTGAAAGTTGTAACTTGCTCCACAGATAAAAATATTAAACTTCTGCCATACCACTCCTTCCTCTCATGTATCTCAAATTACTTTAGGATTTTTATAGTTTTGGTAAATTGAGCTTTATACATAAAGAAAAATCAGAATGTTCCTTTCTAGAGGTATCTGTTTAATTGTACCATTGATGTTACCATTAAATGCCTGAAAAGAGGTTAATTTGCAGGAATACAATGCCTGTATATTTAATACATGATCATTTAAAGTCAACTGTTAATCACTTCGCAATAGTTACCTCGCATTGTATCATCATGTACATTGAGCTGTTATGAGGAGATGTTATTTCCTACTTTGAGTAGAAGTAAAACTGAAATATAAATCTGTAATTTCAAAGTTGTTTTGTTTCTAATATACTATCTGACATGAATAAATACTTCAGGGAGAGGTTAACTTCTTAAGAGTTTATTGATTTAGACTTTGGGGGGGAGGGTTTGGGAGGTGTGCAGAGCATGCCCTTCTGTAAGGGAGAAAGTGCAACAAAGCATAACTTTAACAATTTAACTTTTCACCTGAATAGGTGAAAGGCAGGTAGCCTTTATTGTGAACTACATTAATCCTGTTGTACAGTTGAGAACACTGGGCCTATCGGGCCAGTAGCTGCACTAATGTGAATTTGGCCTAAGCCCCTGGGATGGAATATCCAAGGAGCCCAGGCTGTGCACCTGGGAAGCAGCCTTGCTGAGAGGGATCTGGGGGTGAGCAGCATGCCCCTGCAGCAGAAAGGCAAATCAAATCAGATCCTGGGCTGCATCCACAGGGGTTTTACAAGGGGAGAGAGATGTGTGATCATCCCACTCTTCTCAGTGCTTGTCAGGCTGCACCTGGAGTGCTGTGTCCAGTTCTGGTACTCACAACTCAAGAAAGATAAGGACAGACTGGAGGGGGTCCAAAGGAGGGCCATAAAGATGATCAAAGAGCTGGAGATCCTGCTGTATGAGGCGCTGGGTCTTTTCTCCCCAGAGAAGAGAAGGCTTGGGGGACCTCATCACAGTATTCTAGTATTTAAAGGGTGACTAGAGAGAGGATGGAGGCTCTCTTTTCACAGGGAGCCACATGGAAAAAGCAAGGGGCAACACGTACAAGTTGCACTGGGGAAGGTTTCATTGCAACATAAAAAAAAAAAAAATTTAATGGTGAGAACGGTCATTCATTAAAGCAGCCTCCTCAGGGATGTGGTAGAGTCCCCACTGCTGGAGGTTTTCAAGCTACAACTGGACAGGGTGCTAGATAATCTCATCTAAGGCTCACCTTTCCTGTAAAGGGTGGACTAGATGGTCTTTCAAGGTCCCTTCAAACCTGGACTGTTCTGTGATTCTATGAAATGTACAAAAGGATGGAAGAGTCACTCTTCAGCAGTGTAGGAAGCCGAGCCTAGGGTTTCAGTTCTTAACAGTAGATTGGACAAGCACAGACTGAAAACAGGCTTTCAGATTTAAGGCTCAACTTTTGCACTTGCAGTTTTGAAGTGTAATGCAACATCAGGGGAAGAAGTTTAAAAGATTGTGCTTCAGGAGAATGCTGTTTTATGTAGCATATGACCCACAAAATGCATTTTTAGGCTTGTGTCCTGGTTTCAGCTGGGATAGAGTTAATTGTCTTCCTAGTAGCTACTACAGTGCTATGCTTTGGACTTAGCATGAGAATAATGCTGATAACACGCTGATGTTTTAGTTGTTGCTAGGCAGTGTTTGCAGTAGTCAAGGACTTTTCAGCTTCCCATGCTCTGCCAGGGGCACAAGAAGCTGGGAGGGAGCACAGCCGGGACAGCTGACCCAAACTGGCCCAAGGGCTATTCCATACCATATGGCGTCATGCTCAGTATAGAAACTGGGGGGAGTTGGCCGCGGGGGCAGCGATCGCTGCTTGGGGATGGGCTGGGCTTCAGTCAGCGGGTGGTGAGCAACTGCATTGTGCATCACTTGTTTTGTATATTATCGTTTTCCCTTTCTTTTCTGTCCAATTAAATTGCCTTTATCTCAACCCACTGGTTTTACTTTTTTTTTTCCCCCCTGGATTCTCTCCCCATCCCACCAGGGCGGGGCGGGGTGCTGGGGGGGGTGAACGAGCAGCTGTGTGGTGGTTGGTTGCTGACTGGGGTTAAACCACAACAGCTTGCCATTCTCTACAAGACATGCATGTTCCAAGAGTAACAGTACTTACGAGTTCATTTAAAGTCCTTGCTCTCAAAACTGACATCATGTACAAGTCCTCTCAGAACTGGACTACAAATTTGTATTTTTTCTGCTTCAGATGACTATTAATAAAAGATTTACTTCTTCTAGTCTTACTCCCAAGGCAGCTTTATCCATGCATGTAACTTTCATTTAATTAGGTAATGTATATTTGATGTGTCATACTCAGAAACATTATGAAAGATTTACTACTTGGATAATCTCTAGCTTACCTTTAGCTTCTGCCTTATTCCTCACTACAGAGCCAGTACTTCCTCTCTTTTAAGTCTATTTAA
>VZTL01068773.1:19187-37330 GCA_013400535.1 Scopus umbretta | reverse complement strand
GGGGGGGAAATTGTAAAAAAAATTTGCTTTAGTTCCTTTGCTCTTAGCACATACTACTATGTCTGTACATTCTTAAAGGCTATCTTTTAAGATAGCATTCCTGCTAGCTTTTTTAGAGGAGGAATAATAATTATGTCGATTAGAGAGAGCTTTTGTCCACAGCATCTTTCCTATCTTCAGGATCAATAGTGGTATCAGCAACTTATGTACTTTTGTTAGAGATAGAGGATGCCTTGTTCACATCCAGATCTTTGGTTTTTCAATACAGCTGGAACAGCTTCCCCAAAAACCAAAACAAACCACAAAACCCCACCAACAACTGAAAAAAAACAAACCACAACCCACGAAAGCATCAAAATTCCCTCCCTGAAGGTGTCCAGTTCAATTCCATCCCTCCAAGGATTTTCCCAATTCATCCTTGTACTCTGGTTGAAATAAAAGAACTAGTTTATGATTAATCAATCTCAAATGATAGTTACAGGCCTAAATTTAAAAGCAGCCTGTCCTGGTGATTGAGTGGTTTAGTACGTATCACTAGCAATTTGTTCTTTAAAGTGTGTTCCATAACAAGAAGTGAAGATCTGTGAAGACCCAAATTAGTCCCTGAAGAACTAGAAAAATAAAAGCAGCTTAAAAGCTTTTGGAGGTGGGCAGGCAGCTGTGAACACAGTGTATAGCATGGTCATTAACTTGTGTTAATGATTGCTTTGTTCTCACTTCCTAAAGCAACAACTTACATTGAGCACACTTAACTACAGCTTTCAAGTGGGAACTCGCTGCCAAACAATGTAAGTAAAACTTCAACAAGTACACTAAGACATGTTCTAACCAAACCTTCATGCCAAAGGAATTCTTTAAGGCCTGAATTGGTCTTTTTGGTGGAGTAGTAACCTATCTTGTGTTTTAATATATTAAAAAGTAGAATTTCTTTGGAGATTGCCATAGCTAAGCAATGTGTCATGGTGATCTGACACACTTTAACGGGTTTAAAATAGATAGTGTGATAGATGATTAGTTTTTCCTGATGCGATTTCCCAACATCATCATGATTTACTGACAACAGCAACTTTAAAAAGTAAAACAGGAAGTAGCTTTATATTTTTGTGGCAAGAGTTCAAACTTAAAAAGAAAAAAAACAACTCCCCAGCATTGTTTGCCTATACATACCTTTCAATTATTTTTATAAACTTTCTGCCGCATCATTCCTGTTTCCAAAGACTTCCAATGCAAAAATAAAGCATAATTGTTAAATTTTAAGTGTTATAAGTATGAAAACAATTAAATGCAATGAAAAACAAGACAATGAAAATTTTTAGATTAAGTCAAATTAAGTAACTTTAATTTCATAATAATCTACATGTATCTGTACATTTTAAGAACATAGTCCTTTCAGTTTATGTTCCCACACGTATTTAATTTACACAACTTAAAGTCAAGTATGTTCCCTCTCACAGTGAGAAATTATACATTAGCTCATCGCACTACTGTCTACAAGAAGTTAGGAGAATAATCAGCTGCATGTCCCTAATGGCTATTTCTCAGTTTGTCTCTTTAAAACACGTATAAAGGCATCTCTTGGTACTTCCACATTGCCAATTTTTCTCATCAGCTTCTTCCCTTCCGCCTGCCTCTTTAAAAGCTTCATTCTTCTTGTAATGTCTCCACCGTACTATGAAAAGGAGAAGTATTTTAGTATGATTAAATGCAACTACAATACCTTTCCACAACACTAAACTCAAGGGCTTAAAAATAGTCAGAAAGGCTAGTTACATTATGACAAAATATTATTTTATACTCCCAATAGTTATCCCCGAAGGCCACTAGTTAACAGTGGAGCAAGTATGCATGTTCATTGAGGGTTGAATTCAGTTACCTAAATATATACGTCCACATAAGCATCACTGACATTAGACACAACCCGCAGATATCCAAATCCCCTAGGCACAGCAGCAGGATGCCAGCTCAGATACACCGGGGCATCCTGACTGGCACTAGGTGCTTACGTCTCAGTAAGTTAACTGAACCCTATACAATATTCAACAAACACCAGCCCACATATGTACCTAGCAGAAGAATTCTGTAATAGTTGTCAGAAAGGGACACTTATTTTTTTTCCCCAACATATTCGCTTCAGAGAGCTAAAGACAAGTAAGAGGCATCACTTTTTTCCTATAGCTTTGTCCAGTCTTGATAGTCAACTACTACATATTTAATGTCTTGTCAAGACGTATTACTGAAAACCCAAGTAAAATCTAATCACAGTCAGTCTCTAAAGAAGCACTTTTACAGTTTCTTAAATCACCTGGAAAAACAGTTTACAAAATATGTGAAGTTACACACACATACATACACATTTATTATATGTCTACAACTGTTAGAAAGTGGTGAGGAGACAGGAGTGAACAGACACACTGTTGAGTTCTCTGTAAGGGTGTAATTTTGAAAAAGCTGTTACTCTGACCCACTCTTACTGCAAGCTGCCACTAGAGGTTACATGAATTGAATTTTTTAAAAAAAACTTGGAAGTATCTGCTAATATTCCATTGACAGAAGCACAAGCAGAATGCGTTTTTGCTGTGTGTGAAAAGATTGGCTTATCTCATTAGCAAGATTCTGTTTATGCACATCAGAAACATAAAAAAAAGAAAATAAAAAATACCTACACATTTTGCCACAACATTTTTTCTGTAAGCTTTCAGCCTGCAAAATAACATATATACTTTAACACATTAGAACATGTCCTGTCTGTGAAGCTAAATACTGAGTTGTCAAAATACTAAGCATTGTTTTTCTACTAGTTTCGTAAGATGCATTGGAACCATGACATTTTCATATTCTGTATACAGAAGACAGTTCTAAACAGAAGACTTAATTCACATTTCTCAATTCTAGAAATGTCCCTTAAGGTTTATAATACGGACATAAAAATTACAATCTTGCCTTTTTATCTAGGATTTCTGCTATGATTCAGTGTTACGTGTGTGTGTGTATGTATAGATACGTACACAGAAATTCTTATAGCACCTCTGCTTGGATTCATACTTTTAATTCTTTTACCACAATTTAAATCCTATTTAAATAGCAGCAGCAAAAATGTGACAAAAAACACAACACGAAGAAAAAGTTTGCTCTAAAAGAAGTGAGTGCTGCTCAGAAATAATTGTGTGTTCAGCTTGCAACATATTTCCTTTGTAATAGCACAGTTCAGTGGGTTTTGGGGTTTTTTTTGCTGATTCTCCCAGAGGCTAAACTTTTCCACAATTAGCTAATTTTTTTCCGTAGTAAGAAACTTTTTCCACTGCCAAAGAGGAAGTGGACAGACGGATGTTGCAATTTACACTCTACCCACTACGTGCAATGCTGACCACAAGCAATTTAAAATAAAATACATTTTTTCCAATTAAATTCATAGAAAGTCCTTAGTCATACTCACAGCTCAAATGTTTTGTTTTGGTGTCCCCCCTACCCCTGAGATGCACTAGCATATACAAGAAAAGTATGACTTTACAGTAAAATCCAAGCACTGCAGTGCATAAAACTCTTTAGGCAATCCATTAAAAGTCCATATTTTAAGTAGCTTAAAATAAGGAGGAGGGGGAACAAAAGGGCTTCACTTACGTTTCTCTTGCAATGATTTTCTTGCCAATAGCAGCCTGGATGGCTATTTCGAACAACTGTCTAGGTATAGCATCCTTTAAACGTTCACACAGGAATTTACCAGTAGCATATGCCTTATCACTGAAAAAGAAAGTCATCAGTGTTTTCAGAAAAAGTAATACAACCCTGAAAAGATATCCATAGACCGAACTGCTTGATAAAAGGATTTTAGTAAAGGTTTTTCTCTTCTTAACTCAAAAGATAAGCTGATCAGATCGTAATTTAACATCTAATGAGTGGTCTCTGTATGTTACCTGTTTCATACAAACAGGTGCTAAGACTGTATTAACAGAAGGTCTTCAAATAAATTTAAAATATTTGTTATAAACACCCTGATTATCTATCACACTGAAGCCATTTTGAATACCGTCACAGCTTCAAATGCAATTTTTGAACTGGAAGATCAAGGAGGATTTTCATTGATGGTAGGCCCAAAAGGTCAAAAGATCTACATATTAAACCAAAAACATTTTAATGTACTTTTGTCATCTGCTAATAAAAATTATCCAACTATATTCAGTATCTGCATATGCTTCATATTTTGGAAGGAGAAAATGACAAAAGGTCTAACGAAGCTACTGAACAGATACTTTCATAAGCCATTGAAAACAAATGGGTCTTTTCGCTCTAAGAACATCCATATTTAGCAAACATTTTTAAAGCAACATACAGCTGAAAATAGCTGTATTCTACATGTTTTCATGCAGCAATAATGTGACTCCCTGCTACTTGTATAAAGCAAACAGTTTAAGCACGAAGCACTTAAGTAACGTTCATTAAGCATTACAGTTTTAGAAGATACAGATACTTATTTGTATAATTAGGACAAATAATAATGGCTAGCTTAATCCTGAGCTTACAGTAATCTCAGCAATTCTTTCTCTATAAATGTAATTCAGCCTAATTCCTTTTATATAAACAGATACAGTCTATTTACAGTGAGAGAACTCAGAATAACTGAAGCAGGAGCAGAATGAATGCTGTCTACAAGTTAAAAAAAATTAGCTGTAATCTAAAGCTAAAAGAAAGGCTGTCATTAGTTTTAGTGAGCGAAACAGTTCAGGAGTGCAAGCTAAACTGATCAAGAAACATGTTAAAGCACTAACTTTCGCAAAGTTGGCCACTCCATTTTGCATCTTTTCAAAGTAAAGAGATGCAGGCAGATTGCTAAACTCTGCTTCTTTGTGAAAAATACATGAAGTAGCAAATGCATACAAGAGAGTTACTCCACTCCAGCCCCATGATCTTTCTGAACAAAGTACAGGTTTCATTTTTCTACATCACACTTCTGAAGCTAAGGAATTCCAAGGATTTCAGGATTGCAGTTATGTAAAACATATGAAAATATACAAATCTTTAGCAACTACAAGTTGGCATTTTAAGAAGGATGAAAAAAGAAAACCAAAAAAACCCCAAAACCCAACACCAAAACCCCCCAAAATTTGACCTCAGTATTACTGGAAAGGGATGCTGAAGGGAGCCTTATAAAGAATTTCTGAGAAGAAAGCAAGGGGGAGAGGCTGGAAACAGGAAGGCATTATTCTAGCCAGCAAACCAGTATTTGCTGACAAACTTACAGAAACTAAATTCTTTTAGCAAAAAAATTCTGAAGTAATTACATCCAGTAAATATTTATGTTCTCCTCAAGCTCTGGCTGGAGACTAGATAGCAACAAACTTCTATAGACAAGGAATTATTGGAAGCATGAAATCAATTTTTTTTTCAGTAGTAAATAACAAGTGCCATAAACGATTCATCTGGCATATCGTAGACTGGTCTGTATTTCAATTTTTCCAGCCCCTTAAAAGATTGGCATTTTGCATTTCCTTATCCTCCCTGCCCTAAATTACCACAAAAACATTGTATCTAGCACTCAAATGCCTCTTTTTCAGATCATCTCCAAAAGGCGTGATGTGACAAAATCCTCAATGCTGTTTTCATACACGTATTTGTATTAATAATACAGGACAAGTATGTCATCATTGTATATTAACAGGTAGTCTTATTTCTTTGGAAGAGAGAATCCAGTCAACCTACTTGTGTATGATCGTTGCCAGTTCTTCAACTGGATTTCCATTTAGAAGAATATCCATTTTGATAAGATCTGCTGCCTGGTATCCTGCATCTTCATAATCAAAACTAAACAAAAGCAGTTTCAAAGTTAGGGATGATTTTGTAAAAATTACATTCTGCATTCTTCGTTCCGTAAAATTTAAGTTTTAGACACATTTCTTAATAAAACACTTGAACTTTTTATTAAAATAGGAGCACAGTTTTTAATAGTCTCTCACAACATCTCCCTTATGCAAGGCCAGACTAGAAATTTACTGCAAATAAATCTCATCTCAACATTAAGGAGTCAATTAGGAAATAAGAGTTGAGAAATAAGACAATGCAACATTGTTTGCAATCACACCTGAATCAAAGGAAAGCCAGCATAATTCTGCTAGTGAGATAGCTTCTTGATAAAAGGATTGTTTTTTTATCTAGTTGGAGAGCTAGATCCTGAGAGAAACTTCAAAATTTCCATTCCCCTGCTTCTTCTACCTGTCCTTCTTGTCCCCCCCGACTTTTGCTTATGCTTCTACTTCAAATATACACAAACCTGGGTAAAACACATCTTACCTTAGCCTTATAAGGCATATTTTAAGAAAACGCAAACTCAAACCAAATTCAGTCCTGTAGTAAAATTCATTTTTATGCTCATAAAATGAATAATATAATTAGGTATACCAGTTCCTGTCAAAATGTAATATATATTACTAACAACATGTCTACATACCAGGTTTGTAAGAGCTATTGAGTGTCCTGTGGCATAAGCCCATCTACCATGAACGTTTTCCCTTCATTCAACTCAACAAAGGCTCTTCACGAACAGCTGGGCATTGTTCTAGCCTCTGAATTTATAGAATCCACCCACAGGAGAACATTTTGTCTCAAAATACAGATGGTTTACTTTCTTCTCATAATAAAGCATGTAAGTAAAGTGTGTTGTTTGTTTTAAATATAGTTTGCTGATTGTTTTTACTAGCTTTAAAGAATCAGTGTTTGGTTATTTCCCTTTTTGACCAAGAGATAATACACTAGGAAGGACATTTTCAGTGATGCTTTTGATAGAAAATGCCCGTTGTCACTTCAGACAAGAAGAACCATCTAGATCTTACACATCTAGATGAGTGAGTGCCACTCTATAGGTCACACAAAAAATATATGCATCACCAAAGAAAATAATTATTAGGTAGTGATGCACTTTTAGTATTTTTCAGATTTATTTCCATCCATTTTCACAGTGAATCTCATTCATTACAGGTGAAGTAAGACTTGATTTGCAGCACCATCATAACAGAATATTTATTCTTCACTTGTCCCCTTCCATGTCTTCTTCTCAGATCTTTTTTTATTCACCCCTTGGGGTCAAGTGTGTGGGAAAGGGGAACAGAGGAGGCAGTTACCTTGCATAACCAGAAGACAGAGACTTAAGAGCATCGTAAAAATCCACCACAATTTCATTCAGTGGAAACAGGTATTTCAGCATAACCCTGCGTTCATCAATGTACAACATATCCTTCTGGACTGCCCTACGATCCTAGACAAATAAAAATTGTTTCAGTTCCCCTTGACAGAAGTTTTCTACAAAGGCAATTAAAATAAGCAGCTATCTAGTCTCCCATACTTCAAGCCCCAAAGTAACTTTCTCATTGGTAGTTTACTAAAGTCCCAGAACAAATTGCAGCACCATTATAAATGAAGTGTTTGTAACTTAACTGAGACAAGACATTTGTAACAAATGAGACAAGTCTATCCTCCCTAAAAGCTGAATTTCTGAAAGCCTTAACAGCTTCTGCTTCTGCTTATTGCTGCCTTTGAAATGTATAATTATTTGGCCATAAAATCTCACTGAAATTAGATTTTCGCATAAACTGGAGTATTACACACTAGGACTCACAGGCTCATCTTCTCTTCTGCCAGCAGGGTGTTCTTAAAGTTATTTTAGAATACTTCACTGTACTGACATGCAAGTACTGTATGCTTTTGTATTACATATTTTGAAACATTAAAGGCTAAGAAAAATATTGTGAGGAAATTATATAAAGACACTATGCATGACAGTTAAAATACTTTTAGTTAACACTATTTCAAATACACTTGGGGAAATGTGTTTGGCCATCACTATCATAAATGCACTCCAGTGAAGCACTGAAAACATATGAAGCCTCATTATGGGTTAACAGAAGTCATACTTCCATGAAAATGTGTCTAAAAAACAACAGATCTTATTCACCTGCTGCACATTCCATTCTTTCATGAACATAGAGCTGGCTGTGAATTTGGCTAGTACAGGATGCTTGACCAGGTACTTATTGTCATGGAGCCTCATCACTAACTTTCAGTCTAAGGATTTGGTAGTTCAGAAGTAATTTTACACATACAAAGTTTAAAATATTTTCTTTCAAAAATATTTAATAATTACTGTCAAAGATACTCTTCAACAGTATCTAGTATCTTACTATCTAGTATCTTCACTTTAAGTATATGAAAAGCTTAGAAATACAAATGACAAAACTAAAACTATATACCAACCTGACATAAAGCAATTATTTTCCCAATATATTCATGAGGTGTTACAATAGTACCAAGAACAGTTGGCTCCAAATATTCAGATACTGAAATTTTATCAGGAAACTGAGCAGGATTGATAATAGTAATCTCTGCTTCACCATACTCCTGAAAAACAAAACAGATACTGTAATTTTACTAATAAGTAGACTGAATAACAAAGGAGACAAATACAGCACTGAAAAAAGGGCTAAAAAATGTTTCAATTGCTTGGAAACACTTGTGAATTATGCAACTCAAACTCATATGAAGCACAATTTTGAAAGAGATTTCTGCATCACATGCAGAAGTCCCTGATCACCATATGTTTAAATATTATTATATAGAAAGATTACAGGATTACTTTTCACTAGGAAAACTTTTTTTAAGAATTTTATCCAGTGAATTTTAAATGGAACCAGTGCTTAGAATGAGGACTAAAACCCAGAGTTATCCACAGAAATATAAAGGCTTTCTGTCCATCTTTCCATTTCTCTCTCTTGCCTGTAGAGTAAGGATCTTCCTTCTTACTCCATCCTGATCCTATAAGGTATAAGGCACAGCTTCAGCAAAAGACCTGCACCAAGTATTCTGGAGTTTGGTGATGGGGACCTTCTTCTTTAAGTAGACCTTTGGGCTCAGTTTCTCTTACAGGCTGACGTGGGCTTAGAAATTAAGTTTTTGATACTTGTGCATGTGCTTTCATGACCTATTTTCTAGTCCAACACCCTGATAGGGACTGGAGTTACCGTTCCGAAGTAAGAATAATAGGAAGGTTGTGTGTTTCTTATCGGGTACATACAACCCCCCCACGCACCAAAACAAGTGATTGTATCACTTTCCACTGACAAGCCAGTGTTCTTGAACAACGACCCAAATTCTAGCACTGTTTGAAAACACTGTCCCACATCAGCAATCCAGAATCACTTACGCACTAAAGGTATCAACTCTTTCATTCATTGCTGCTACACTGCCTCAGCAAGGAAACAAAGTAACTGGAGAGAAAAAGGGTCTGTGCCTTCTACTTTGCAAGTACAGCTGTTTGGAATTTACAGATTTTTTTGTAGTGTTTAGAGGTACATTTACATAATAAGAAGCCAATCTATCTGCAGCTGCCTCTGCCAGCCGATGCTCATAACTCCAACTCTCCCTCTAAATTCGCAGTAATTTTCTTTGCACCCAGTTCAACGCAGCTTGCACATGCCTGTTTCACCACCACCAAAACTCACTTGTCTTCACCAGCCCCTGCTAGTCTACACTAGCATTACAAGCTATTCCTAAAAAGCTTAATGTTTTCTGACTGCTAAAGCATGGAAGATTATTTCACCTGCTTTAAACTCAGTCCAGTCAGTATGCACTTAAAAGAATACAACAAGAAATGTGTCCTTTATTCCCATTTTCAAGGACAGGTGTAAGACATAAAAAGAGAGTGCTTGAAGTAGAAGGGGGAAGGAAAGATAACATTCTTAAAAAAATCCATTAGAAAATCTTTTAAGTCAAATACCGGTGTTTCTAATGTTTACCATAAAATAAAGTACTAGACTACATTAAAAAAAAAAGTGTAGGCATTATCACAGGAGGCTTTTAAGCTGCTATTTACTTACAGCTGTAATAAATTTAAAATACCTTTATCAACTTTGCTGAGGAAAGAATAGCTTTATAAGGAACTGTAGGTACAGTTAAGATAACAGACATGTTATACTCTTGCTCCAAACGTTGATTAAAAACTTCCATATGTAAAAGACCAAGGAAACCCAACCTGGGGGAAAAAAATAAAAAAAAAAGTCCTGTTGGTAAAAGTATTTGTATACACCCTGGAAGTTCACAGTGGGCTTTTTTTCCATCCAGCATGTCCACCCTGCTAGTCTGGCAATATCAGGCAAAGCAAACAACCTCTGAAACACTAAGTGATCCTACAGTTGAATAATATGAGTATTTGAGGACAAAAAATATAAATCACAACAAATTGCATACTCCGCGCAAATACAGAACGTAAGAAAATCAAATGCTTTTGATCTTTACCTACCATTAATTTGAATTAAAACTCCTAAACTTTAATTCATTTTAATTCAACCTTCAGTTGACTTAAACCTGCATTTTCAATTTACAAACAGTTCCAAAAATGAAAGCAATATAAAAGCCTCACCGCCATCCAGCTCCTAAGGCAAGGCTACTGTCACGATGAACCGTTACACTGGAATCATTCAATGTCAGCCTTTCCAAAGCACTTTTGAGATTATTATATTCTGTTTGATCTACAGGATACATTCCTGTCAAACATATTAAACAAAAGTGATGTCATAGAAAGCTTTAGCTAGTATATACTTAGCTTTCAAATATGCCTTTTACAGTGAACAGAGTAATGAAATCAGAAATAGCTTACTTCCTGTTCCAACTTTTTTAAAATGTTAAAAACAATACAAGGAAAATTTTTTTTTTCCCAAAAATTAGTTAAGGTTCTACTGTACCACTTTTCACATCATCATGTGTTCCGAAAATGTAAATTGCTCTACACCAAGAAGCAACACAAATGCACACAAAAAAATTTACAGGATTACACTTTTCTGCATTCACTGACAGACAGCACAATCTCCGTCAGACAGCAAGTGAGTTTTACACATTCCATCACAACAAGTCTAGAAAGAATTTCAGAATTTATTTCTTTCTAAAGCCATCTTCCATAGAATTTGTAATAGTTACTGAAACTGGTGGCAACAGCTCAACAGAATTATTAAAGCTTAAAAAGTCAAATATTTTACAGAATCATTCTGAATATTAGCCTTGATAGTTTACCATATTTAACAAAAATTAAACAGCTGCTGATTTTTAAAAGGAAAAAAGATTTCATGATAATTATGGAAACCTTATTATCAAGACGAAGAATTCCAATAAATGGACTTCATTTTTTAAAGTCTCAACTCTTCTTTTCCAGCTATCAAGAATTTACTGGCATTAGAAGCAATAATTGTGGCTCAAAATATATGTCAATCGTGTATTCATCTAAAACTGGTCTGCAACTATTATGAATCCTGTCTGTTGAGTCACAAGGAATATTACACAAAGCTATATAAGTGATGTGACTCTGCAGCTTAACTTTGCCAAAATTCTAATCCTCACAACCCTTAATATACATATATATTATTTCAGAAGCTCTAATTGCTTTCTTACTCTTGATACTGGAAAAAAGTAGTTCCACTTTGTGTCAGTTTACTCCTCACCTGCAAAAACCATTGGCTTCGCTGACTTAAAGCCAGGCAAAGGCTCCACTGGCTGTTTATACAAAAACAGCGTGTCTCCTATTTGGGCTTCTGTTACTTCTTTCATTCCAGCAATCAGGTAGCCCACCTGTCCAGCATATCTAAATGAAATTGGCATTATAAGGACATGCTTCTTGGCATTATCAGTATTTCTGCTATTTTCCCCACTTGACTTAGCCCAGTCAGAAATTCACATAAATCACCCCCTTAAAAGCCCATACACAATCCAAAAGCCAGATTTAAGTTATTTCTCCTCTGAGCTGTGAGGTTTATGTCAAGGGACAAACTATCTGTTGATTCAAGTAGCTCTATTTCTATTACAGTTAAACAGTACATTTATAGTTCTTGATTTTGAATTCTGTTCTACTCCCCACTTTTGAAAGCTGGAACTAGAAGGAACTTCTCAAAACTCTAAGAAACAGAACCAGAACAGTTCCCAGCTGCCACCACAGCAAGTTTCATATACTAAGGGGCAGAAACAGCAAAAGACAAATGCCTTCCATCAGCACATCTTCCATCAGCACATAATGCTGTTTAAGAGAAGAACCCATGGCAGATAAAGACTAAAACACAGTGTACTGGTTTTGGCCGGGACAGCATTAACTTTCTTCACAGCAGCCCTGCATGGTGCTGTGCTTTGTATTTGTGAATAAAATGGCGTTGACAACACACTAGTGTTTTAGCTATTGCTTAACAGTGCTAGCACAGCATCAAGGCTTTCTCTGCTTCTCACTTGGTCCCCCCTGGCAAATAGGCTTGGAAGAGGTTGGGAGGTGACACAGCCAGGACAGCAGACCCAAAATGACCAGAGGGATATTCCATGCCATAAAACGTCATGCTCGGCAATAAAAAATGAGCGTAGTCTTTCCAAGGTGGCTGTTACTTGTACACTAGCTTGTCTGCTAGTGGTCAGTCTGCTTGTGGTAGGTGGCGAGTAACTGATTGTCTTTGCATCGTTCCCCCCTACCTTTTCTTTTTCCTTCACTTATTTAACTGTCTGCACCTCAACCCATGAGTCTCTCCTCACTTTTGCACTTCCAATTCTGTCTCCCACCCTGCTGCGGCCGGGATTAGTGAGCAAGTGGCTGGTTGGGTGCTTAGTTGCTGGCTGGGTTCAACCCACCACACGCAGTAACGTAGCCTCACTAAGAATCTCCCAAGAAAGTCATCAACACATACTTTGATGCAAACTGATAAAGCTTCTCCACTAATTCTAAGTACCTGATTTTCTTCCCACTGCTGCCATGAGGAGCCAGTTTCTGGAAGCTGTTGCATTCGTGGATTTTAAAGTTTTCCACCCTCAAAATATGCTGCAGCAATAACTAAGATGAAGCCCCATCCCCTTCCACTCTCAAACAAGGTAGTTCCTAGAAATAAATTGGACAGCTGAATAAGAATATCAAACGCTAGTCTTAAAAAAAACTAGCTGTCCAGATGTTCTATGTATTATAGATGTCAGAATGGCTTCCTCCCCCTAGCAGTGCCCAAAAAGCAGTCCCCAAAAGCTTCTGCCTCAGCATGCCCAAAATGAAAAAACACTGACATTGAGCATTAAATTACAGATGACAATCATAAAAACCCCACCGCCAAAGAACAAGAACAGAATACCCAGACATCTCCCAGTCTTTACCACTCAAAGCAAAAACGAAACAGAAATGCAGGATTTTGTGTCTTATACCAATTTATGATGTGTTCCATTGAAAGAAATTTTTACGTACAGTTTATGTGTTGGCTGCTCATTTGGAGTCAGAATTCCGACTTCATTAACTTCATATCTTTTCTTTGAGTGCGCAGACACAATTTTATGCCCTTTCTGAATCTCCCCACCAAAGAGTGCAATGTTAGCTACAACGCCTCGGTAGTGGTCAAAGGTGGAGTCAAATACTAAGGCTTTCAATGGATCACCCGTATTACAGTGGGGTCTATCTCAAAAAAGTTAAAACAATACATTAAGCAGTGTGTTTTTCATTCAATATCAAATGAACAAGCACCCCCACCCTAAAAATTTCAGTATTAAAATAGATAAAACTAGTAAGTAATTTTCAGTAAACAAAGACATATCAGACATAATTTCAGTGTTTCACTATTACGCAGTAAATCTTTACTTTTTTTTCCTCCCATGTGCAATAGCAGTACAAATAGAACAAAATCAAATACAAAACCAAATACATATTCATCATACCCATTTCACAACAGGTGAAACTGATGCTTAAAATATCATATTATGTGGGAAAAAATCTTCAGCAGTTACATTCTAACAGGTGAGGGTTTTTATATAATGAAAAGTCCACTGATATTTTGGTTTTTCCATCTTCCATGGAAACATAATCATGGATTTTCATTGTGGTTTCTTTTAACTATAATTATTAAGTAATATTAGGACTACAATCATTAGCTAATAGTGGGAAAAAAAGATTGAAAAGCAGTATGCTGATTGAACCTGAACCATAATTCAGCAGCTTTGCTGTCAATTCCTAGAAAAAAATTCTATTTTAAAGGTTCGGTTCAGGATATGAAACTATAAAACACAACAGATTTCAATTACCTTTATCATTTTAACAATGCATGTTCAAAAGGAGTAACAGCACACTTAGATCCTCAAACACAAAGTTTCATGGAAGCTATATAAACATTCATGGAAGTATCACCTTTAGCGGCTCACCTCTCATCTTTCATTTCATACAGAATTCATTTTCCTCTCCCACTTCTTAAGAATTAAGAAGTCTTCTCTGCTGACATTCACACATTCATTTTTTAAAAGGCATCTCAAATCTGAAGTGTCATTTTTTCTGATTTGCAATGTGAAATTGACTTAACCAGCTCAGACATTAGATTTCTCCCACATCTCTTTGTAAAGTATTGACTTTAAATTAGATAAATATCAAGTGCAAAACTAGTGCCATTATACTGTGTAAATGCAACTCATGGTTTCCTAATTAACCTTACAAGGTTTCATAACTAAATACAGAACTTACGGTGGAATCTTCTCAATGACCTTTTGAAGAACTTTTTCAACATTTGTTCCTTGTTTAGCAGAAATCTAAAACAAGTCCAACAACAATTTTGTAAGACATGTGTCTTACATTCATTCAGTATCTACATAACAGAGTCACATTTCCTTAAGGCAGTTTTGGTGGCCACAGATAATACTACCCATAAAAGCACTCTGAAGCACACTTTAGAACACTATTACTATGAAATGCTTATTTGAGTATAAATTATTCTATAACATTTTTTTTTCTCTCCTGAATGGCAATTGTTACAGTAAAAGTGAACACAATTTACAGACCCACAAGGACAAGTAATTTAAAACCTATCTGATGCCATTCATCAAGACATACTACAATTTTTAACTGAGAAGTATGTTCTCCATGCTTGTTTTCCAGAAGACAATCTTTAAAGAAATTCATGTATGTCAGACTAAGACAGGCAGTCAGATCACACCCTGTTGATTTACTACATGTACACGTGTTTCATTAGCAACAAAGTACATACAGCTATACAATCAGCCATGTTCTAAAACTTAAATTTTGAGATCTTACCCTTACACATTCATCCACAGGGATATCAAACAGCTTCTCAATTTGCTTTTCAACTCTTTCAGGGTCTGCATTCTTCAAGTCAATCTGAAAAACAACAAAATGCTAAATATACAGGCAATCACGTCTTCTTTATGATCCAGCACTGCAGTTTCCAAATATACCGGTCAAGGAACCTTATGTATTTATGAGTAAAACACAAGGTTCTTATTATATTCTAGCTAATTTTTCATTATATATTTGTATTTGAGGATACATTCCTTATAAATCTTCTATACATTTAAACAACCCAACTGCTTGATATGAAACTCTGAAACCTTTATTACCTTATTTATGACAGGAATTATTGCAAGCTGTGCTTCAAAAGCAAGATAGAAGTTTGCCACTGTCTGAGCCTGAATACCCTAGAAAATAAGCATTAAAAAAGTTTAACATGGAATCTTCCTAGGTTTTTTTGTGGGGTTCTGGGGGGGTTGTTTGTTTGGGTTTTTTTTAAGGTGTACTATACAATATAAGATTACTTTGCTATTCTATCCACTCCTTCATTTAGGGGATTGAAAATACATTATTGATTATACACGTTGCTTGGAAAGAAAACAGCACTCCTAAGTATCATTTCTCATAAGCCAAATATAAGTAGACAAACTAATAATGCTGTGTGTGTGACCACATACATGCAATTATTTCTAAAAAACACAGTATTCCGCACACATTATACACCAAGTACGTATTTTTGTAGATGTTCTTTATTTCTGAATAACTAAGATTGTAACAGCTACCTCAAAAAACAGATTCTTTGTCCATAACAACCTATTCACAACTAGGATAAGATAAAAGGAAAAGGGATGTTTACTGGGGTAATAAGACTGTAGTTACTCCAGAGGGCAGGAACATAACCTTCAACTACCTCACAGTTATTTTCAAAACAGAAAACAAATTATAAGGTTTGTACCTCATATTTCTTTCAAAAGCATGACAAAAGAACAGCTCTGATTAGAAGAAAAAGGAAGATTACCTTCCAGATTCAAGTACCAGACAAGGGAAAAAAAAAAAAAAAAACAGAGATGCTAAGTAATGAGATTATGAAGCCTAATGTGACAATCAGACCAGAAAGGGCAGAAGGGGGTGGGAGGAGAAGAGGTGAAAAAAAAAGAGAAGCTACTTCTTGTCTTTGCCTTTGTTTACAACAGTTCAACTGGAAAATTACTTATACGGGGATATTCACTATGGATATACAGGTCTAACTTTTCAGGCAACATAAAGAAGAAAAAAAATGTATTAAAAAAAGGAAAAAGAAGTTTTTTTTAAAAAAAAAAGCATGCAAGACCTAAATCTTGAAAATTACCTCCAGAATTCAGGCTGGCGGGAGAAACATTAGCAATTATAACGAATAAGTTGAGTATCTGAGTATTCTGACTAAAAGGCAAATACAGAATACCAAATAATCACATATTTAAATGATGTAAAAATATATAAACATTAATTATAATTATAAAAATATCAGCACATTTAGAAAACATTTATTACTGAAGCTTACTGAAGAAGTCCACTTGCCCACCAAGCTAGGAAGGAACAAGTGTTCATAATCGCTGAAAGGAAAAACGTAGCATTCACTTGACCCTCGTACAATTCAAACACACATATGCCACAGAGAAACTATCATCATAATACTTTGTGAGAATGTGACGATATTTAAAACCATGTTCCCAAAATCCCCATATTTGAGTCTTTTAATTGATTCTTCAAAGCGTTCATAGCACTGCACAAATAAAAGTACAACTAAGATCCATAATTTCACTTCCCTTCTTATATCAACTTTGTAAATTTATGAAAGTATCACTTTACAAACATTTTGCTTCCCCACTCTCCTGCTTCTGAAAGATCAGTCAAGAACCTATTAATCTACTGGATATAAAACTTCTCAAGTTTCCAGAATAAGTTTATTCACATATAGCTTATAGCATCCTTTCACTTTAACATTGCCAGTATTGGTTTGTATTATACACAATCAAAAAGACAACTGCACCCAGTTATAACTACCAGTGCGGTTGGTTGAACGAACCATCAGGCTTTCCAACAAGAAACCGAAGGTATTCAAATGGGTATTAGTACAACAGCTAAAAGTTCTCCAGACTGCCATTTGCAAAGTTCATACCCTGTATAAAATAGGAGCTGATTCTTCACTAATCCTGTGCTTTTATTTCTATGTCATGGAACTGGAGTATCTAGCATTTGTCTCTAGATTTTTTAAAACTCCCATTACTCTTCTTCTGCAACCTAATACTTTTACGGAGGTAGACCAGGGGCAAAAACACTAATGGAAAAGTTATAAAACCCCCTAATCTTCTCTCTAGCTTACTTAAAGAAATTGCTGAGATTCTAAGCAGAAAACAAAAATTAAGAACTCCACCTCATTTGCATCCACTACAAGTATGACACCTTGACAGGCAGACAGTGACCGGGATACTTCATAGCTGAAATCTACATGGCCCTGTGGAGAAAATAAATGTTTACAGCTTCAGGTATTTCTAGACTCCTTTGCAAAGATTTCTATATTATGATGTTTTCATTGGTATATACATTCATCCAAAACACAATTCTGACAAAAAAAAGAAACTGAATAAACACAAGAAGCCAGAAATCTCCTACTTTTAAAATATATAGACATTTAGCTTTGTCTGATTTAAACACTATTTATACTTAACTTACTGGCGTGTCAATAAGATTTAAGAGGTAGTTTACTCCTTCATGTCTGTAAAAGAGAGACGCAGATTGTGCTTTAACTGTAATTCCTCTTTCGCGTTCCACCTGTAGTTTATCCAGAACTTGTTTATTATGGTCAGTTTTAGCAATTGTTCCTAAGATTAAAAAAAAAAAAAACAAACCAACAACAAACCCAGTTTTATTACCTCATTTAGTACATTAACTCCCAAAATAAATAATTCGTGAAAATGCCATTAACCAGGAAAACATGGGACTTGCAGCTGCAAATGAAGCTCTTCCATCTGATTAAGCTAAACGTAGATTTTCATTTAGAAATAAAATTATGCTTCAACTCTTAACATTTGTTAAATCAACTCTTAACATTTGTTAA
>VZTL01068773.1:0-16594 GCA_013400535.1 Scopus umbretta | reverse complement strand
GGGGCCTGCTGGGCCGCGCCTCCGCCGGCGGGTGTGGGGCTGCTGCCCGCGCCTGCCGTGTCGGCTGCCCGCCGGGGCGGGCCTGGCCGTGCCCGAGCTGTGCCCGAGCTGTGCCCGAGCTGTGCCCGAGCTGTGCCCGCAGCGTCCTCTGCAGCGGCCCCGTCCTACCGCTTCAGAAGTGGAGAAATCTCAGGAGAGCCGCCACAGGGCTTTCCCCTTGGCTGTCTATGGAAAAAAAAAATACATAAAACAAAAAAGAAAACCAAAAAAACAGTTTGGTCCAGTTGCTGTTATCTGGCGTTTTAGCAACAACGGTTTCTCGGACATCTTGCTTGTGTATTTTTTTCTAGGCGCCATTAATTATTTACAGAGAGCACAAACCGTTGTTACAAGTTTTGCAAGTTTTGGGAACTTTCGTTTTATATGAAATCGCTCACAAGGGCAGCTTGGTTTGTGACGGCAACATCTCGGTGCCGCTGCAAGACACAGAATATTGTCGCCTTGGAATACTGGCGTTGTGGAGGGATCTGTTGCCTTGTACGTCTGCTGCTTTGCCAGCATATGGCTGGTCTGGCCTTCGCAGCTGTGCTTTGTAAAATGCGAGAGGCGGAAGAGTTGTCATATTCTCAAGATACGTTTTCCCATGCGTTACTCTTACCAGTCTCCGTGGGTTGACATTGTCTTTTCCAGATATTTTTCTAGCTTATCTTTTTCCTAGTTTAGCTTTTATTACTGCCTGAATGTTCCTCTGTTTTTTTCTTACTTGAAAATTTTGCATTAAGGTTTCGCAGACGTGGGAAAACGTGCAGGCCTAGGGTGACTGCTCAGTTTACAGGTATTGGCTTTATCTTTCTCATTTGCTCAAACCTAATCAGGATTTCAGCTGTAGCTACATAAAATATTTCACAAATGCCAGCAGACCACTTTGCTAAGAAAACTTAAAATATTGTTAGATTCACAATCTAGACATGTGCCAAATAAAGTGAAACTTTTTTGAGGGTAAAACTATTTAAAGGAGGTTTTGTTTCAGGATGTCAATATACAATTCATACTCCATTTTAAGTTACAATGGTTTGGTCTCAAAAGGCTCCCTAGAAGTATACAATACGTAGCGCAGAGGGCGCAAGGGTTCTCTGTATACCGGCTCAGGAGTGAGCGGCAGCAAATTAGCTAGCATAGTTCATCCATGCTGTGCTGGTCGTGTTGAATTTGGGTAGTAATGGGCAAAGAGCAAATTCATAATACTTGAATAATATTGAAGGCATTGGAACAGGCTGCACAGGAAGGTGGTGTAGTCACCATCCCTGGAGGTGTTCAAAAAAGTGTGGATGTGGCACTTCGAGAGGCGATTTAGTGGACATGGTGGTGTTGGGTTGACGGTTGGACTAGATGATCTCAGAGGTCTTTTCCAACCTTAATGATTCTATAGGGAGAGAGACGCGTGTCCTTCAATGGACAATGAGTGTGACAGCAGCCATGAATCTAAAGATGTGATCCAGAGCATACATGTGAGTATAGCAGCCATATTTGGAGGAAAACGTCATTCCTGCTACACACAGTTTAAGTTTGATGCGCTATAGATACTGGCTTACCTGTGTGCAATAACAGAGAACGTAAATACATAGCAATCCTGTAATTGCTAAAGGGATATTGTCTTCACTGTCCCAACGGACAAGAATACCAACAAATCTAAGAAGGCGCTCTATGAGCAGGAATTAAACTAATACGCTTTACAGAATATCTTCAAGTGTCACCACCACAGAGCAACATGCATAAATAGCACACTCAAGCAATTCCAAAAAAGCAGCTGCAGAGGTAGCCAAATCGCACATTCGCGCTAGCAATGCACGTTGTTCGTTATGTGACATGCACAAAATCACGTCACAAAAATACCTGTAAGAGCAGAAGTTACTACAAACCAAATAGCGGGACTGAAGGCTGCGCTTGCGCTCCGTATCTACGCCTTAGAGAACCAAGACTTGTATTTGCACTGCCTGCACGCCGAGCTGGCTGAGTACAGCCGGGATTTAAGGAGGTGTGCTGGAGTAGTTACTGGATGAGCTTATGCGTGCATCTTCATGCTGGAACTTGTTCTTGTCCTGTCGGTGTGGAGAGAACACCTATGGAGTGAGTGCTGGTCCGTGCAGGGAGACAGCAGTCCTTAAGGTTAAGCTGTTGGCAGGTCCCTGTATTTTAGACTTCTGAAATAAATGAAGAAAAGCAGGTATGGAACTGCTTTTCAAGCATGACTTCTAGTCATGTGAACGCACTATATTAACCAAGTTCAGATTGGTGGTCCATCAGTAAGCTGAGACAGAGCACAGTAAAAATGACAGACAAAGTCGTCTGTCTTTACCTTCACTTTTCAGCTTGGATAAATGTATGAAGCAAATATTCAGATTTTTTGTCCATTTCCTTCGAGCTCCATATCCAACGAAGCACACTTACTAGAACAATTATGGAAAGATGTCTGGTTCAGCAGAACAATAAATGCTAAAATATTTATGGGACAGCAAATCAGTAGCATAAACATGAATTTTCAAGTGATCCATTTACGTGTCAAAATGTGATGGATATATGTACACAGTTAACATTTCCTGTACTTCAGAAGCCATTAGTTATAGTGAGGATAAATTAAATGTACCTAGCGTTAGCTATATTGGGTAACATTGACGCTAACCACGTAAAATGGTAAATTCAAATAGATACAGATTCATGACTGAAAACCTGAAAACGAAATAGAAGCATGAATTTCTCGTCTTAGTATCTTATTACAGCTACATGTGAATGCAGTGTTGAATGTCCTATCAATAATTATTGCAGCTGAAGACTTAATATAATTCTGTCATAACTTCAAATCAGTCGGTGTTATGTGTTATTTTCTGGTAGTTGTGTTCGATGGAAACAAATATCTTCCCTAACTGACATGGTGTCATAGCTTAAGATTTAACAGGAGTTGTATGTTTTCCCATAAACTGACAAAATTGCAGAAGTAAGCATTTGAACAGTCAGTGTTCTGAGTCATCTGCTAAACTTCCGTAAGTGTGACAGTTGCACAGAATGGAATAGCATACCATAATGCAGTGAATAATATAAAAGGTAAAGAAGCATTTTCTCAATAGTAAAATATAAGCTGATAAAATGCAGCTAAGATTTCTCAGTGTAATATAGATATATGCATGCACAAGGCCAAGCAGGTCGGTAATCAATAGTATCTGTGAAACGCAGCAGAGAGCGTACCACTTGCTATTCAATCAGCAATGCACCTCATTTGGAAGCGGTCTTTGGTAGCACTGTGAGACTCTGGAAATGTAGAAATAAAACCAGAAAAAGATTCCATGGCAGTAGTGAAAAAAAGGGGGGAGGGAGGGAAGGAGTATTTATTTATCTAATTTGTGAGGATTTCTGTAACAGAATCTGGGTATAAACGATATCACAGATTTCTATTCTCCACAAGCGGTTACTGTGCAAATGGAATAGCTGTGACAAAAACCTTTCCTGTCACTGGGAAGCGCTGCTGATACTAGCAGATACTAGAAGGGATTGACCTCCTTAAAGATGACATTAGCAGAAATTTCCCCTTTCTGTAAAATGTATTCTCCTAATCCAGATTCACAGGCTTTACAGCAATGAACTGAATTAAAAGCTCAAATTTTACCCTGAAAAAACCCACTACAAACAAGCAAGCGAAACCAAGGTTAGTGAATTTCAGCCTTGGGACTCCTAAACTAAACACATCACAGGGCAGGTCACTAACACCCATCTTCTAAATACATACATAAATACATGCCTGCATGGCAGAGTGAGGTGCCTGAACAGACACCTGAATTAACTAACCTGGTCTGCCAGTTTCGTAACCAGAATGTGTCACCCCATATTCCTCGGGTTATCTATTTGAGTTTGACGGGCCCTTATTGTTCTTGGGAGGGTAGACTAGCAAATCCTTTTCCTTTCTTCTGTTCTTCCTTTTTTCCATTTTTCCATTTTTCCATTTTTTCTTTTGCAATCAAAAAATACCAAGAGCAATGTCCACAGTGTACTTGCCGTTATATCTGCTTAACCAAAGTTAGGATGAAGGGAGAATAGCGCAAAGGGACAGCAGTGGTGGGAGTTAGTATTTTGCTGCTGGCTGATGGTGAATTTCTGTTTCGGGGCCTTTCCTTGACATGGACTTGTCACGTTACCGCAATATGTCAAATTCTGCTCCAACTGTGCTTGAGAATGCAGCTGAAGCTATTATTTCTTGGCACTTTGTAGTGATGATGGCCAAACATTTCTGTTTAGCCAACCTTTCCTTAAAAATAAAGCAGAAGAGGTAGTTAGAATCTTCCTGTCTAATCTTCAAGTCACAGCAGAAGCCAAGTGAAGCAGGAGTGATTTAGTCTGTGAAAGAAAGCACGCGAGATTATTATAGTCTGTGTAATAAAAAGAAAAAACAGAATGTTTCCTTTTTTTCTGTAAGTGATGGCAAATTATGTGCTTCTAGGCCATAGCCTACAGAGGAAAAAGAGTATACAGTGAAATATGTAACAACAGAATAAATGATATTTTTCTGTATATTGGAAACCCTTGTAATTTAAGATGTTCATCTTCTATATTGTACCTGCTAGCAAGACAGTATTGTAGCATTATGTTCTGTTTACTTTCCTGGGTTCATAATTCTGACGTATTTTAATGAGCAGTGATCAAGAATATTTCTTCCCCTTCCTCTCCCTCATATTAAGTTCTCAGTGTATAGACTGTGATTAGCAGCTTCGCTTGAGTTTGCCAGTCTAATGGAAAATTACCTATTTTAAGATTTTCTTGAGAAGGCTTAATGAATATTAGATGGATTCCTATTAGCTTGATTTCTGTTTACAAAATAGTTCAAACATCGTTAATAGGTTGCATCGTTTTAACAAACTGCATATTGAGAAAAGTGCTTCAACAGTAAAGATTACTGATGAGGAGTTTTGTTCCTAATGAAATGTTTTCTGCATAGGAATGTGGCATTTTAAAGTGTGTTTTCACCCTTGTATTATCCAGTTAGTTTTACAGGAATGTTCTAAATCTTAGAGGATACTTTGTAAGTGATATATTATAGCATGCTGGATAGATACAGCATATAAATTGTCTTACAGGAGACAAGATCCTGAACTAAAATTCAGTCTAGACATTTCAAAATACTGAAAAAGTGTGATATGTATCTGGATCAAAAGACCAAAAAAGGGAAGATGTCCTTTATGGTTCACTTGTACATAATAAAGTTTCTAAGACTTTCTGGGTTTAATTCTTCTTTGCACTAGGATATGATTATTAATAAAAAGCAAGAAGTCTTGATTTAGAAGGCTGTCAGTGATGCAGAATCTTTTTCCACATGGGATGATTATTCTAACAGCTACCTAGTTTTAAATCTTTTAAAAAGTGGATTTATTTCTGTTCTGAATTACTCTATTATCAGCTGCCTGTTGCCAAGACTGAAAAGACTGTCATGAAGGTTTCTCTCCCATAGAAGTTACCTGATCAGTAGGCCTCTCTTAATCTCTTCTTTGTAAGCCAGGCTAAGTTCCCTGAGTTTTTGATGGAAGGAATTACATTCCTTTTATTGTTTTTCTTTCTTTATTTGACAATTGATTTTCCTATCAGATTTTCAGCATTCTCTACAAATGATTTTTTTAATGAGAAAAGGCTAGTAGCATAGCCTTCCCATTCTCATTATTGACCTATTTACGTGTTCAGAGGTAATTATTTTTCCATGAAGTTTCTGAAGCTGATGCTGCCACTGTGTAAGCAGAGACTGCCTGCTTTGTTCCTAAAGGTGTAACTTTACCTTTGGCTACATCAAGTACATGGTATTTATACCTGGTTTTATTATGCCTGCCTTACAATACAGTTCAGATTGCTTTGATCAGTGGCTTGTTATTATCTAAATGATCCTCAATCTTTGCCTTATTTTAAGTCTATTAGAAATTACTTTTTTTCCAGAGGTGCTAGACAGAAATGTTAAAAGTATACAGCCAAGGAAAAGCTCTGGTAGACTTCCGCTAGAAACACAAATACTTGATGATCATTTCCTCTCAGAATAGATCTGAGACCAAACAGGTAGACTAATCCATTTGATGTGCAGTGTAAAAGTTGTTTTGTTCTAATTTCTTAATCAAATATTGCATGTTATCAAAGTCACATACCGTATAGAAATCTACATATTTTATGTCGAGAGTGTTATCTGCCACCTCTGTCAATGTAACTTGTAACCTCATTTTAAATAAGAAATCAAGTTACTTTCATGGGATATATTTTTCACAGACCCAGGCTGATTGGCATTAATTATGTTATCCTCCTTTAATTCTTAATTATAGTCCTGTAGCATCCATTCCATTATTTTGCATATGATTGACATCCAGCTGACAGGTCTATAATTACCCTCTTTCAAAGCTGAAATGCGTTTACTCTCTGCTGCTGTTCTGGAACTGACAGAGTGTTTTAAGAGTTACTGAAAAGCAATGTTAATGGTGCACAGAGCTTGTCAGGCAGCACGTTTAAGTTTTGTGTGCAAATTATCTGCAGACAGCGGTTTTAAAGTTTTAGTCTGCAACATTTTCTGGTATTGCTATTAGAATGTAAAGAAGTCAACCCTTGTTATCATGTGACATACAAATATAAATATTGACGGTTTTTATTTTGACAGAAATTAACTGTTCTGTATAACATATATTACTTTTCATGTAATCACCTAATACATCAAGATGGTTGGAGGTTTTTTCTCCTGAGGAATGGATTTCATTCCCCGAAAACATTGAAGTCTTACCATCTTTAACTCTGCTAAACAACTCTCTTGCCTGTGGCTCTTTGGGCAGCTAGCAAGATGTTTGTTGGTGTTCTGGACTGCAGTCAGAGCTCTGTATCCTGGGCCCATATTTTTTTCTGATACTGTTAACAGATATTAAAGTCAGAGTTCCCTACAAGTTACTTTGTTTTAAAATGTTTAGAGTAATCTTCTCCTTTCAAAAACAGATCAAATCTGTGAAATTGCCACATCAAAGTAGCCCAGCCTTAGCGATACTCCAAGGAATCACAATTTTAGGATGCCACACTGCATTTTTTTCCCTTCACTGTCCTTGCAGAAAAGGTATAAAAAGACTGTTCATTTCCCAACAAGCCATTTTCTTTCTTCTCTAGGGAAAAGTAAGTGGCACGGGCAGAATTCGAGAGCCCAGATTCACCACGTGGGCCACTAGTAATCAGGTCATGATATAGTCTGACTAATTTTGTAGTTCTGGCTTCTGTTACTGTAAAGAGATGAAGGACAGCAAAGTACTTTTTAAGAACCTCTTAAAATGCCTCATAAAAGTAGTGTCTTGCCTCTACACCTTGTTTTGATTTTAAAAAGTCATTAATAGTTGTAAGGTCATTGCCTGTAGATGTAGTGAAGAAAACTAGTTAAAAAGTCTAGCAGGCTGATGAGTAATTGTGGAATTGTTATGTTTTAGGAGGTCTTGACTAGGTAAATGACTCATCAGTAAATGGAATATTATTTACCTTGTATTTTCTTCCATTTATATGATAGGCACCAAAATATTGTAGCTTGTTTCGTACAGAAGCCATTTTTGCTCTCTTTCCCTTTGTTAAAGTTGTTCTGTTTCAGCTGATGTTTTGCTCTTTCTGTAATTCAGTGATTATTTTTCTGAGTTAATATTTAATAGGAAAACTGGAAGATACATTCTGTAGCGTCCTGGTTTCAGCTTAATTCAGAGTTCATTTTCTTCCTAGTAGCTGCTATAGTGCTGTGTTTTGAACTTAGTATGAGAACAATGCTGATAACACACTGATATTGTAGTTGTTGCTCAGTAGTGCTTACACTAGTCAAGGACTTTTCAGCTTCCCATGCTCTGCCAGGGGCACAAGAAGCTGGGAGGGAGCACAGGCAGGACAGCTGACCCCAACTGGCCCAAGGGCTATTCCATACCATAGGACATCATGCTCAGTATAGAAACTGGGGGGAGTTGGCCAGGGGGCAGCGATCGCTGCTCGGGGCCTGGCTGGGCATTGATCAGTGGGTGGTGAGCAGTTGCATTGGGCATCACTTGTTTTCTCTACTCTTTTATCATTACTATTTTCTCTTCCTCTGCTGTCCTATTAAACTGCTTTATCTCATCTCACAGGTTTTACTTTTTTTTTTTTTTCCAGGTTCTTTCCCCCATCCCACTGGGGAATGGGGGAGCAAGCAGCTGTGTGGTGCTTAGTTGTCGACTGGGGTTAAACCACAACAGGTAGTTAGGTATGAGTAGGCAGAGTTAGGAAAAGCAACAGATTGGCTTGTTACTATAGAAGATTGATTTTCTGTGCTTGGGTTCCTAGCTTCTAGAGCATAAAAGTGAGGTGAGCCTTTGTCTGTCACAACCATTTATTTTGACCTTTTAATAAATATGTTGCCTAAATGTTTTAAAAATAACAGCAACCTCTTTTAAGGGTGGGGTCTCATAAACATAAAAAATAGCTCTCTATCTTTTTCATACTGCACATATTTTCCTTATCTTCCACCAAGGTGGAGAAAGTGTATGGCTTTTTTAGACTTTTTAAGAGTTGACCTGATTTTTTCCAAATTACTGTCTCTGAGTCTACTTTTTTGTAGGGGCATTCAACCAACGTAAGTCAGTGTGAACTGACTTTCAGGACAAAATTCAGTTCTTTGTATGAGACCACCATGTTATTTTACATCTATATCATTACAATAGTTGCCTGGAAAAAAGATGATTCAATCGTTAATAGAAAGCAGCAAAAAGGAGAGCACTTTTTTTTTTTTTTTAAATCAATGCTGTATGTATGAAAAGATTAATTAAATAAATAATTTTATTTAAAAACATTACCTCAGTCAGACAAAGAGTAAGTCACTGAAGCAGCAATACTTTTCAGCTTCCAGCATTACATGAGAATGAGTACCTCCTAGTTATAGATGTCTTGAAGAGTACAGAACCTGCAACATAAAGGTGATAATAAATTCCACACTTTTTGTCTTATTTTGTACTAAACCTGTTTTTTTTTTCCCAAGTTTGCCTTTGATATAAAACTGTAAGTGCCTCTGTACATGTGGTGATTTTAATTACCTCTGCTTTAGTGAGAATAAACTGCTGCTGAGCTGTGTTATGCTGTATGCTCGCTCTGTAATATGCAAGGCCTGGAGATGCATTTTCAGGATGCCAGAGGTCTACTCAGGGATGCATTGGTCAGTCTATTTTACCTGTTCCTAAAGCACCTTCTCCATGGTACTAAAAGAATTAGATTATGAAGCATGAAAGTCTAGAGAAGATAGTTCATTTGCATTATTGTTTGTCTTTGAGATGTCAGGGAAGACAGACAGGTCTCATTAGAGAATGACAGACCTAAAAGGGAGAAGAGGAAGACCTGATAATAACTCACTGTGATAACCTGAAAAACATTAGTGCTATTTAATTCGTAATGTCTATAAAAAATAAGAAAACAGGTGGGATGGATTCATGGAGAAAATTGTGTCAAGTCAGATAGCTATCTTTTCACAGGCTGCTTGGCCTGATGAATATGGAGGGGAGATCAAAGGATGCAGTTCACTTTCAACTTTAGCAGGGTTTTCGACAATCCCAGCTTCTTTTTGGAAGCTACAGCTATATTGTCAAAATCAGCAATTCCCAAGTTCAGGTTTGAAGGCAGGTGGGGAACTTGCTTCCCCCGTTTCCGTGAGCCTGTATATTTATAGTTAATATTGCCAGTCATCCTGTGAAGTGCTCCTGGTCCATCTCCACCTTCAAAAGACAATTTCTGAGCTACTCCAGCCTATCAAGCGTTTGCTATCTTTTCAGTTACTCTAAGGCATCAGCCTTTTGGCCCAATGTGCATTTGAAGTCGGAGCAAATCCTGTGTTACTGAGCCCCTCAGGGAAACAGGTATTTCCTTTGGTGTTGCTGTAAATAAGTCAGTCACTGTCTGCTGCAGCTGCTGGATCATTAGGCTTCCTTCCAAAACGCACGTGTGCTATCTGTCCCCATTTCAGGGATTCCTTGACTGTGTGCTGTAGGAACAAAATCTCTGTGTGCCACATGTTCTGTGGCATGCTGTGACATATCGTCACCTCCCCATTTCTCCCCACCCCAAGGTCTTTTGTCTTCTTTGGTTGGATCTATTCCATTCTGCTGTCCAGCTGTTACCTGAGGTTAATCCTTCCTTTGTATTTGGTAGTTATAAAAACAGTCAGAGTCACAATTACATTAACCGGGAATATTGTAGGAATGCGATACTGCAGTCATTCTGCTTCCCTCAATACAGATGTCTCAAGGACTCAGTACTTGCCCATGACAGGCCTAGCAAAGAAATAACATTTTCTCAAAACTAGTGTTCGGTTTGGAGCAGCACAGCTTCAAAAGGTTTCTGACCAAATGTAAGAACTCCAGAGAACAGGAACAATAATACTAAGAGGATTAGAAAACTACTTTGCCAAAATGTTAAACAAATGAGCTTAGATTCTTCTAGAAAATGGAAAGCTAACCAGCCTGTGATTGCATGGCCCATGCACTTGGCAATGTGGTTGCCCATGCAGAACATATCTGATGGGTTTCTGTAGTGCAAATCTTAAGTTTCATCATTGCCTTCCCACCATCTCAGCCACCCTCACAACCCTCACAACCATATGATACCTCTCAACACTTTAGTGAACCAGGAGCTGCTAGGTTTTTCTCTCAAAAAAGCATCTGTCAAATCTCGCAGCCTAATGCATACTTTGTAAATACAGCATACAGCAGTAGCAGGAAGCTGGAGTTTGATGGGAACAGTAGCATTTCTTAAAGTCAAGAAAGTCGAAGAGGACATATATATGGGATAATATAGCTAATTTCATTATCCACAAAAAATGGCCTCACTTTAATTTCTGCATACATCTAATAGAGCAAAACCTTACATAACTGAATAGGCCTAACTCACCCCTGTCTTTCCATTGATTAATATTATACTTTAAGATAACTTAACCACAGTAGCTGAAAGCAGTAAGAACATAAGAAACACCTCATTGGGTGAGATGAATGGTTTGCCCAGCCTAGTATTTTTCCTTCAGCAGCAGTAGTAGGAGTTACTATTTATTGGGAGCATGCAGGCTTGGACAAAGCCTCCAGTGCATTCCCCTTGCTCTTGGTCCTGCCCCTCTTTGCCTTCTCTCCAGCATGAACAATCCTGGCCACCGTCCGTTTAATCATTTTTCTTGCCATTTGGTTACATCCTCTTTAACTCTAGTGTCTCACTGGCTCTTCTTATCTTCTTCTTTTCTGGAAGCAAGAAGATGATTTAGCACTTCATAGTTTTTTAAACATGAGATCCCAATATATGGGACAGTCCTAAGGATGACAACAGTAATTCAGCAGGACATATGAACCATATCTGGAGAAATAAAATCTATGTTCCTTGCTGTTTCTATTCCATTCCCTCCAGACATAGATCAGGCCAAGGTCATTAATCCCAATTTTAATTGCTTTTCTCTCTCATTAAGTTGTCTGTGTTAGAAAGCTAGATCCATCCAGCTGTGGAGAAGGGACAATTACAATCTTTTTGACGGTTATTGCCTAAGAAGAGATGCAGGTAAAGGAAATCTTTCTGAGCAGAAGAAAAAGGATTGCTCATATCAGACAGAAGTATTAAAGGTATTCCAAAAGGACAGCTTTGACGACTGGATTTTTAAAATACTTTATCTTGTGAATGACAGTTGTATACCTACTTTTTATTTTCAATGACAACAGAAGGACACATGCCTTCTGTACCATTCTGCTTAATTTTTTTGTCTATATAAGTTTCCTGTAAGATAGCAATATCTATGTTGTATGACTTGTCTAGCCAGACAAATAAATGTCTCTGAAAATTATGTGATATATTTCTGGGTACTTCTTCAATCTGTAGCAATAAATAAGAACTGCTTAATAATACAATTGATGACAGGTGTTTCTTTTTTGTCTTTCAGAAAGGAGTTTTAAAAGGAATAAATTGATATACAGCAAGCACTCTAGTAAACCTTGCCATAAAATTTTTTTTTTCCTTTCTTAGTTATCCTAGCAAAACTGTTTTGGTTTTGGTTTTGTTTTTTTTTCTCCTTAGCTTAATGCTAAAATAAAGTTAATAGTGAGCAGTGATCATTTTAGTAAGTGCTTTCAAAAGCAGTTCACCCATTAGAATTTTGGCCCTGGTATTTGTATACCTATAGGTGCAGTATTTATTTATTTATTCTGCTGTGGATCTTTCCTGTTTTGAGAGGAAAAAAATACTTTGGCTCCATGTGTGCTGAACTTCTGCTGTTGGCTTTTAGCCAATTAATTTTATCTTGTTTCTATATCCATCCCTTATAATGGCTACTGTGATATAGAGTTAACACATAAAACCTGGGTTAAGCAAATGTTAACTATGAAGTCTGAAAAGTTTGAAAACATTGGGAGTGAGATTGTCTTTACAAACATGATTTGAATTAACTCTGCTCATTCATTTTCATACTGGATCAGATACTTTTTCTTTCATAAACCATATATTTTTTTTCCCTAAAATGATTCTCAGAAAACTTAGCATTTTTTTCACTGAATTTTCTTAGCCTTGAAAATAAAAGGCATGGAGAGCCCAAAAACAAATACTTAAGATTTTACAAATTTATAAGCAACAAGGTCTTTATATAAGGCCTTTAATTACAGCGTGGGCTACGGCACTAATCCATTGCTTGGATTACAACTGAGTGTACACTCTGTGTCACGACAAGCTTGTACCCTGGATGACCTCAGCTGGGATGAAGCTCAAATTGTCAGATCCCTGTCACTCCATTTTGGCGTCCAACATTGGGTCAGTGTGTGGCATTTGCTTCTGGACAAATGTGGCTCGTATATCTTTTTCTTATTCAAATTGGGCTGGGCCCAGGAAGGGCTCCTTTGCGGTGGCAGATTTTGCTGCACAAGGGAGTAGACCCTGTGCCGCTATCCCCTTTCTTCCTAGTAGTACCTTGCAGGATCCATGTGGCATCTGTCTGAATTTTGGCAAGGTCAGGATATACTCAGCTAAATAGAAATTCATTAGGAGGCCCAGATTAATTATTAGTAAAGGCTTTCTCTGGTGATTTAGGTTTATTTCCAAGATTTGGATTTATTTCCTCCTCCCTTTCTTCCCCTCCTGTGGGAGCAAAATAACAACCAAGAAAGGTTTTTACCATATGCTTGTCTCTTAGTTTAACATTTTCTGTCCTGTGCAACCCCTATATATGTAAAATTATACAAGCAAAGCAGCATATATTTCCAGAGGTCTATTGCATGTTTTACAAATCACCAATAACTTTTTTCTGCTCTTTATCTGGCTTCAAGCCTGGCTACACTCCCCTGGATGCAATTACTCTGGGCACAGAAATGAAGCTGAAATTTTGCCTGAGAATCCCTTTAAGAATGCCGTATTCATCTGTGTGTTTTTCGAAAAAGTAAAACTCACTTTCTGGAGTTAAAATTCCCTTTAGGCAACTTGTGATCCATAGATTATTGACACAAAATGCTGTAGCTGCTCTTTTGAAACCTTTATAGCCTACAGAGCCGGTGTGTGCTTACTCTAAAGAAACAATCACAGTTTGTCCTTAGGAGCTTTGTGACCTCCACATGGAAGAAACTTTTTTGCTGAAATGTTACCACCTCTCCTGTTCCCAGTCCAATTTCAGAAGAATCATGATTATGTGGGGTGCAATGTTGCAGCTTTGTTATTCCGCTAAGAGCCCTGTGAGAAGTAGATATTATGCAACACACTTCTCAAATGTTGACTATCTCTATCGTGTTTGCTAAAATAATGTTGTCTTTTATTTTAAAGCTTGTCTGTAGTCTTATGTAAGGCTTGCCACAGGATCAACATTTCTATGAAAAGTAGAAAAAATTCTGTCCTAAGTCTCAGAACTGTAAAATTCCATTCCCAGCTATATTGCTGCCTCAGTGGGTTTAAAAAGATTGCCTAAACTCTCTTTTCAATTCTATAACAACAACAATACTTTTTCTGTAGAAAACACTTCACAATCTATTGAGCAAACACCCTACAAAACAGTAAAAAAAGATTCTTTTTTCTATATGTTAAGTATTGTTTCAGTATTCCTGGAAATTATGTTATATTAATTTAATGCAAGGATAAGCCAATATAATTACATACCTACACTTCAAACAAGTACACCTCAAGCAACAAGTTTTCTTTATCATGATTTCTTTTTATTTCATATCAAGCTCTCCTGGAGTGTAAATACATATTGTACTTTACATGCCTTTATATTTTCATCTCTCCACAAGAAGATTTGAAAGAAACTGCACTAGACTGACACAACAGAAAGGATACAACAAAAAAAAACAACAAAAAAAAATTAAGATGTTACTGTCTTTTCTTTTACATAAAAATCTTCATTTTCTCTAGATAAAAGAATGCTGCACCATGCTGCTTATCTACCTGTTCTGGCATTCTCCACAACAACTTTTGAATCTGTTGGCTAATTTTGCATATGTTGAACAGAGAGTCAGAACTCGTAATGCTAATTAAGTTTCTACAAATTTCATTAGAAAAGGCAACTACTAGGAGGTAAGGAATCTTGTTAGTACCTCCACTGAGAAAAAGGGTAAAACACATCTCAGGCTTAGACACCAAAGAATCAACCTGAGAACAAGCTATTATGTGTGATATAGCCATAAAAAAAGGTTCAACTGAAGCTTTTTGTCTAGGTGGGTATTAGATATTAAAGAATCCAACCACAAGATATTAATCTATTATCAATCAGTCTCTGTTAGTTCTGATACAGTAGAACTAAGGTTTCTCTCAAAATTATCTTTCCTCTCATAAGAAATATCAACAACATAAGCAGACTTGTAATGCTTTTTTGGCATATCCATATCCAGGCAGTGTCTCCAAGGAACAGAAACTGAACTCTTCAAGATATTTTATATGTAAGACAAAGTTTTGGGTTTTTTTCCAGCAACCATAGAACAGATGTGTTATACAGGAAAGAGATAGTTTAAGTTGAGAAACTCTGGAAAAATCAAGAAAAGTTCCTTTCACTTTTTTGGAAGACATTAATATGAGTCGGTTAGTTAACCCAATTTTACATTTTTTTTCTGCTGCTTACAGCAGAAAAGAAGCTGGATGGGGAAGACATGTATTATCAGTCAGAAGCTGAAAGGTAGCTAACTCAGAACAGAGACATGAGAACAAAGACCCTGCTCTGAAGTAAAAAGCTGTGTGGAATGAGAGGTATAGTTGAAGCCATACAAAGCAGTAGTTCTGGAAACTGTTGGAAGTCAATAAATCCATCCTAGATAGAATTAAGGATGTTATGGTCTCATGCAGTGGGCTTCTGCCCTTTTCTTAGATTTGAATCTATGTTCTTTTAGGTTGCTTTCCTCCTTCACAAACATAAAGAATATAAATGGCCATTAAAGTCAAAACAGAAAGTCTTCAGCAATGATGGGGATTGAATGCATGGGGGAGAATATGAATGCTTCCTCCAAATATTTTCCTAGTCTTCTATTATTACTAGTTTATGGACTTGTTGAACTGCATACTGTTCCTATGCATTTAGTAATTCTTGGTGGGTTTATCTTTCATGGACTTGTTCCAGATCCATGTAAATATTCAACATGCATAACTTCCTTTGGTGAGGATTTCCACAGGTCTGTTACCCATGAACCTTTTGTTTCTTTGCTTTGAACCTAATACCAACTCTTTGTGGTTTTCTTCTTTCAGAAAAAAGAGTCAACAGTTTATCCCTACCCATCAGTCTTCACCACTCATAATTTTCTAAACTACTACTAATTTTTGCTCTCCCAGACCAAGGACTCCTTGTCCTGAAGAACCTGGTGGTTCTTCACATGGAGCCCATTCCATATACACCTCCCCTGCCCTTCTCTCAGGATGCCATCATTCTGCTAACACTTTCGGAGGTAGGGAAGCTAGAACTGCTCACAGTATTCAACCTGTCAGTGAAACACAGATTTATACAGTAGTATAATGATGATCTCTGTTTTATTGTCTTTTCCTTTCCTAATAATTTCTAACAGTGGAATCATGTTTTTCACTGCTAGTGGGTATTGATAAGTAAAACTACTCATGCAGGAACCCATAACTTCTCCCTTGTTTGTCCAAGTCTAACAAACTTGCTCAGCGTAAAAAAAGAAAACACTACTAGCTTTTGCCTTTTTTTTTTTTTTTTGGCCTCTTGCCCACCCTCTGAAGACCTGTTATAGGAAAGAATTTGGGTGTTACAGTAGATGTGTCTGAGGCTTGTATGCATAAAATTCATTTAGTCGACACTTTATATAATGTAAATAATTAATTTGGTAAAAATTATTTTGTAGAAGTAGTAAATGGTATATTTCTTTGCAATTAAATTTTCTTCTCTTTAGTAACATATTTTAATAATGTCCCACTTATAAAATTATTAATGGGGCCTGTAAATGTAAGTAATTAAGCTTAAGGCTTACTGAATTAATCCTTAATGTGATTAATTTTTACATTGAAAAAAATTGTAGAATAATCGACGAATTACTATAATGGATACACCACACACCCGCTCATTCAATCTCCTCCTCCCTAGTGGGATAGGAGAGAGAATCGGGAAAAAAAA
>VZTL01068772.1:2632-20201 GCA_013400535.1 Scopus umbretta | reverse complement strand
TCAAGTGATGTCATGGCTATCAAAATACTTCAGCTTTCTGAAATTTGATGAGCTGCTGTGAAAGTGGTCTTTGCTTTGAAACAATCTGTTGTGAGATGTGTAGTGACAGTACGTTGGACAAGAGACTTGTCAGCTGTGCAGACTCCACTTTAATAACTGTTTCGTAGGTGCTGCAGTTCTAGACATGTTATTTAAGAAATATTAGAAGAAGCATGGAAAGGCAATTTTTCAAAACCATGGTGAAGTCCAAAAATGACAAGCTTAATTTTTTTTTCTGTTGTCAATGGGGCATTATAAATCTTTTAATTGAATTCTTCCATGTAAAGAGCTGTCAATCATATCCTGCCCTGCCCCTCCCACCCCCAAGAATAAATGCTTATTTTGAGGCATAGTAGTTACGTTTACTTCTTAAAATTTAAATATCTTTTTAAGGTGCTCGGGTACAGTTTTATTTCTCTATGCTTTCTGTTATATGGTGACTTTTCTGATGTTTTTTACAATTTCATCCATGTTGTTGTTGTTGTTTAGAGTCTTTTGTCTCTTCATTTTCGTGACATGTACCAGCAGGGCTGGATTTGGGAATCTCTGGCTGGTGCTGGTAGAAGCAGCAGCTTGAATATCACTGTTTAATTTCTTCCCCGGGCATTTAAGATGGGTTATTTTGTCTTTGGGGCTGTATACATTGAGAATTTTCTAACCAGTTTTAAAACTGGTTGGAGCAGTAGTGTGGATCACCTCTCTTTTCTTCAAATAGCGCTGGTTTGTCTGACCTGTTTTCTGTTGAAATAGCTCAGTAAAATGCCCCCAGACTGCAGTGTTAATACACTGCTTATTGCTCTTCAAACGCATTAGGAATTTCTTGTTCTACTTAGAGCAGTTCATATACAACTCTAGATTTAAAATCACTTTGCATTTATTTCTTCTTGTTTCACTACAGTACGTTGTTGTCAAGCTTGCCTTCTTAAAGGTCAAAATGATTTGTAGGTGTGAGCACAAATTTGAGAGTGGTAATTTGGGAAACAAATGTAGAAAATGTCTTATCTGATGCATTTATCTGCTACTAAATTTAGTTTGAGTTGCCTTGAATTGCCTATAAATTTAGGTCAGACCTGCAAAACTGTTCTGACACCAGTTTTCTTCATAAATCTGGTATTTAACTGATAGCACAGTACTCTCTATTGGGACGTCAAGATTCACTTCTCTCCACTGTCACTATTGCTAATGTAAATCTGGCCATTTTCCTGTGTTATGTTGGCCTCTTGCTTCGGTGAGACTCATTTCTTTCTGAAGTGGCAAGCTGCGTCAGAATGTTTTATGACCGAGCAGAACATTTTAAGTTTGGGTCTCCTGCTGACAGGGAAAGATACTTATCATTAAGTCCTCGTGGTGAGGAAGCATCATGACTTTTGAGGCTTTTTCACAATTCCTTCTCTATGAAAAACAAAACCATGACTGGAAGTGTTTTTGCCTAGGCTTTGATATAAAACTATTGTTATTAACTGGCTTTATGTTTTCAACTTGGGTGTTAAATGATGTCTTATTTTGATATGAACGTTTAACACACTGCATCCCAACTCAACATTTTTTTTTCCTGCTTTAATTTCTAGTATAAGCTGTTCATGGCCATTTTTCAGAATTGATGACAGCTCTTCACTGCAGTTATTTCCATGCAGATGACTAATACTGGGTACACCCAGAGTGTTTTGCTGCAGACACGGCAGAGCGTGCGCCGAGCCTGAGGAGCATCACATCAGCTCTCATCCAGGAGCTGTGCTGACCCAGCGCAATGCTCAGACCAGACTAGTACGATTTCTTTCTGAGCAGGGCTTTTTAGTTCAGGCTGGCCACCGTGTTAACACAGTTACGAAGCTTTCCAATGGCTCAGAGCGCTGGCAGGGCAAACTCGCATCTGCTGCGGAACTGGGGCAGAGCGAGTCCCTGTCTGCCCAGCGTGGACCCGCTGACTGCGTTTAGTGAGCCTGACAAATCACTGCTTTCCCGTAACCTGATGTTTTGTGGTCGCACCAAATGGCAGAAGCTGGAGGAGAGCCTGCGGGGAGGCGCTAGGGCTGTGCACATGGCTCAAGTGACAGCCGCAGTGTCATCCCTTGAATAAGTAATTAATAAGGAGCCCACCTACTTTTGGAGAAGCAGGGATTCATTTTGTGTGATGCAGTAACTGTAACACTTGGTGATGGGAAGACAGTTTTTCTTATTAGAAAAGGGAATCTTTTATGTTTGTGCTGGTTAGGGAAAGATTTCACTGTTCTTCCTGGACTTGGCTTTGTTTCTTAAAAAAAAATTGTAGATTTCAGTAATTACTGGGATTTGCACATCAGTGTGAGAGTTAGATGGTCTTCAGGTAATGGTGACAAACCTTTATCTGCATATATGTCTTTATTAATAAAGGACATAATTGGGCTCTATTCTTTACTCCATTAGCCAAGTTCTTAGCCTCAGAAATCAAATGGTAAAGCTGTTCAGGCTGTCTCAAACACTGACTGTCAAAGAGAAAACAATGTAACAACTCATAGCTACAGTTCTTGTACTGGACACTTTTATTCTTGTTGCTTTTGGTTTTNAGAGTAAGTTGGGTTTGAGTCCTTTAGTGACCAGTGAGTTGCTTTGACTTATGGAAGACCTGACCCACAGAAGAGTGTGTGATAAAGTAGGTGATTATATTGCTGCTCCTGTATGTAGTGGAAACTTCCTGTTTTCACTTTCTTCCAGGAAGGTTTTGTACTTGTGACACAATATCCAAGCATCCTAAGCATCTAGAATATGTAAATAAATTTTATTTAGTTCCATTAAAGTATAAATGAAAAAAAAAAAAGCTCCTGTTTTTCTATCAAAGCTGACTATCTGCAGCTCTTTTGTCAGCTAGTAAAGTGTGAAGCTATAATAAATGACTGATGCATAGCCAAAAGCGTGGCAGTGACCATCGTCACTGAAATTTAATATTCTGACTCTCCAGAAAACTGATTTGCAACAGCAGTGGCCCAGCAAGGAGCTGTTGCAGTAGTTAAAGGCAGCAAACCTCATGATGTATCGTGGGCTGAGAGATGAACTGCGAGACAGAACTCTAATTGTTTAGGAACTGTTAATCCATCCTATCTTATAGCTTCCTTGGAAGGCAGATACTGCCCACCAATCGCTCAAGAGAGATTTTGAAAGCAAATGAATCTATCAGACTAACTTTGTTTTTTAAGCACAATGCTGTATTATTGAAACAAGACAACTGTGGTACAGGTAGTGCTTAATAAAAACTGGAACTGTTCTAGTTTTTACTGTACTTGATTCTAATGAAAATAAAATGGAGTAGAAAGAATTGGAACAGAGCACTTCAAATAGGGTAGGTGAAAATTCCTAAGCCTTTTACAGTAAAGCCCAAATAAGAGTAATGCCGTATCGCACCAAAGCAGTAGCGGCTCCTGTCTGATCACCAGCCCTCTATGTTAAGAGAGTAAGGGGAGTGAAACGTTGAGCAGTGTCTCTTGTCAGGGCTATGAAGTGTCTTATTGCTAGTGGCCCTGGGGGTATTCTATTTTATAGAGTGTATTAGTTGTAAATGTATTTTTGAATATTTTAATTAATTCTGATACTATATATTTGATTAACAAAGGAAATGCAGAAATTTTACATCTATTTGATCCCCTGTTTGTACTAGGAGGGTAGATAAAGTAGTTTTTCTGCAGAACAGAATTTGCTCCCCAAATTGTAAGTCTGACATTTTATTGTAATAATTTGTCATGAAGTAATTAGCAATGGTGATTCGAACTAGAAATATTCTTTATTGTTTTTTTTCCCCAACTATTCATTCTGTTTGATTTGTATTAATGGCTTATATAAAAAGAATTAAATAGCAAGTCTTTTTTTTTTTCTTGGAAAAAATTAATAGTAGAACATCTAATGCTTATTCACTGCTATCCTTCTTTTTCACATTTCAATACTTATTCTTAATTTTCCTTTTTTCCTTTCATCCTATCTGTTTAAAGTAAGATGCTGCTGATAAAGAGGAGCACCTCCCATTCCCTTCTATTTTTAACAGCCTGAGTTGAAGGTTGCTGCATTAGAAGCATTAATGTGTGTAAATAGCCCCTGTATGCATAACTTCGTGACTCAAAAAAAAAAAAAAATCTGTGTTAAAAAGTTCTTGTAAATTTAGCATTGGTGTGCACTTATGTATTCCTACTGTATTTAATCCCGAGTAACAGCTAAAGCTTACTTCACATTGCTTTTACATATTTCAGGCACAGCTGATGAGGGGGCTCTGCAGCAGGGTTCTGTCCTAGGGCAGAACCATGTCACTCCAGTGCTGCTCCTCGGCTTCTTACTCTTCTTGAACTGACACTTTCTCCTTCTTGAATTCTTTACATCAGCAGCAATGTTCAGTGCTCACTCCCATAGGCCAAGTAGTATATTTGTCCAAAATTCCGACTCCTTTCTTTCTGTCAGTTAGTTGCTTACAGCTTAGAGCACCAGTGTTTGCATCTTGTAGAAATGTAAGAGCATTTAATTTTTATGATGAAATAACATTGTGAAACGTTGGCTGGTAAAAGGTCTAAACCAGAGGTAAGGTGGTTACCTCAGACTATGACTGCTGCGTGACAATTCACTGAGTTTTGGATGTCAGTGAGGTGGCAGCTTTGGGGAGCTTACATAGTCACTGGCCAGCTGGAATAATTCATCTGTCAGTGCTTACTGTGTGGGCTTTGACAATGATGTCATTTGCAATTCCTAAATGACAGGTTCTTTAATAGATTTTTTTTGTCTTCCCATTAGATTTCTGGTATTCATCTTGTCTGATCTAATATTTAAAAGGACTTAAAAGTATAAATTGACCATAAGTTTTTAAATTGCAACTTGCAGGTTGAACAGAAAAAATTAGAAACTTAAGGTCCTTGCTTTTTTTCTGGAAATAGTACAAACTGAACACTGTTGTGAGACTTGAAAAGAAGCAAAAAAGTAAGTTCATCCTCCTTCTGCTCTTCAAGGTCTACAGCTACAATTATGAATTTCCTCTTCAGAGGAAAGAAAGATGAAACTGAAGCAATTAGTCTAGCATATGAATTGGTAGCAGGAGGTTTAAAGGTGACCTGAACATGTTGATTGAATAAACATAATGTTAATTCATTTATGGCTGTGTAATTTAAAACCAGCTCAAATTAGATCCTCCTCTGCTTACTTTCTGAAATTGGAGTTGTGAATTTCTGGTTTGCTAGACCTAAAAACAGCAAAGAAATAAATGACTGTATCACAGGATGAAGATGTCCTCTTGTTCCTCTGAGCAAGTAAACACAAAATTTTGAACCCTCATCAGAGTAGCATTGATACTAAAAACTATTTGGCCTAAGGAAAAATGTCCTTAGTTCTTCCTCTTAACTGTTTCTAATTTTCTTTCAGTATTTCTAAAAAGTACTATTGGTTTTGGAGCCGTAGAGTTAGTATATTCTTTCACACTTTCTCTGTGCCATGTACAAATATAAAAAGGATGGGGTGAGGTGGGGGGAATTGCCTCGCCTATCAACCTGGTGGAAATCGGTTTTCAGAAAACCCACTGTATCCTAGTAGTGCTATTCCTACTGTGGCAAAGGAGTTTTGATGATTAGGGGGGATCCTCACTTTCAGTGGTTGTTATTTGCTGTTTGATTTTGAGTTGGTGAAGACTCTTTCTCTTTTGTTGTTTTTAGTATTATTAATTGCATAAATATAATATGATGTGTATTTTTATATATATATATATAATGTTGCATAAATATAATGAGAACACGTACCTTGTCTAACGTTTTCTTTACAAAGTATAGTGATGGATTGGGGTGTGTGTGCCTTTTTCTGACTGAACGTTGAAGGACTTAAACTATTTTCTGGCAGTCAGTCTCCTTCATTTTGTGTTCCCTGTTAACTGACAAATTAGTAATTTTTATTTCCAGCACTTTCCCTCTTTGGGATTTTTTAGTTCCCTAGTTTATGGATTGAATGTAGTAGTATTGAGTGGGTTGAAGTAGATGGATTAGGAGGGAGGTAGCAAAGTATTTCCGGTAATCAAGTTTCAAATTTCATTACTACTGTTGTTGATGTACATACAGAAACCAAGCTGCAGCAGTTTTGGAAATGAAATTTCTTGCATTAGCCCATGACCACTCTGGGTTGAAGCCTGTCCTCTGGGAGGCTGGCACTTGCTGTATCTGCATGCAGGTGTGCGGGCCCCTCTGCTCAGCTGGAACCCAGCTGGGTCCCCCACTGCCTTCCTGCACCAAGAGCCTCTCTGGCTGGCACACAGACGATTCGGGAACATCCTGAAGTAGCAAGGCAGAGAAAAACCTGTTTGCCGAGTGTTATTTTATCCTCTTCTAATGAGTTGCCTCTGACAAACAGCAATGTGACAAAGCTGGCGGTAAGAAAAAATTGAGGTTTGATACCAAAACAGATCTGGGTACAATAAGTCAGAAGAGCTTTCAATCTTTGCAACTATTTTAGCAAATGCGTATTCAAAGTGAGCAAATGGCAGAGCAGTGTGACTCAGCAGTGGCAGCTGGGGTAGAGATGCCATCTGTAGTCTGAAATGACACTCATAGTAGTGCGGAGTTGCATGACAGCTAACTACATGTAAGGTAGGTGGGCCCAGAGTGATACGTGATATTCAGGCTGTGGAGTAGCAGCACTCAAGAGCAGATGTCCAGAGAGTATGAGTGATCCCTGGGTAGATCCAATATTGCTGCTGTGTAGACTATTATCGTGATTTTGAGCTTGCGGGGAGGGTGTTGCATCCAATTTTATCAGATGGCCATGGTAACTCGGAGACCTACTGAGAGTGATGCTGAGAGAGAACAGATGTGGATTGTTTTGGTAGAGCTCTTTTTTGGAAATGCTCTGCTACTGAGTTGCAAAAGCATTACTAGAGATGGAAAATACGCCAACTGCAGTAAGAGTCTGCTGTAACTGCCAGTTTGCCACTCCTGGTTCCTTCAGGATTAAGGAAGGATTGAGATTAGGTACATAGGCAGAAGTCATCAGCATAGATAACTGTACTGTATGGATTGAAGGGTAATACTGATTACAGCTTAGAAAATGCAGAGCATTAGTACTTACACTGACTCTTAAGGTCTGCTCATTTGAGCTGTTCCTGTAGACAGTGAAAATGGTGGCTGGCTACAAGGGTGATGCACAGTAGAAACAGATCACTTAGGGGTTGTTCTGGATAAGTGTGTTAGTAGACTGTCTTAGTACATCTATTAACAGCATCAGTCATAAGCATTTTCTGCTACTATAAGTTTGCAAAATGGGTTGTCAAATTGAGACCTTCAGAAAGAACAAAGCCAGTGCTAAAATCTAGCTCTGTCTTGTTGGCTAGTCCATAAGATGGATTATTAGAGTACCTTGCAGTGGTGATTTAGTTCTATAAAATATTACTGATCTTTATGCTGAGTTGAAGGTGGTTTATTTCTGTCACCAGAAGGTGATTGTTCACCTTAGTGAGAGGGCTGTGGACAAGCAAGAAGTTGAGCTAATGGGATCAAAGTGGTGTTGATATGGCTCAACTTTCCCCTGCCTCCCAGTGAACGCCATACCACAGTATGTGTCTCTTCCTTGCAGCATACTTATACATTTATTTAAAACAACTACTTTGCTATATGAATAGGTTATAAGACTGTTGTAAACTGAAGGGCTGTCTCTTAGGGATTGCGCATGTAATACTGTGCCTGCCAAGTTAACTCTAGGTGAAACGAATTTGGACTGTAAGATGAGTGTTTTCCATATAACTGGACTATATAAAGAACAAGACAAAGGCGTAATGGTGGACGCGTGTCACAGTCACTGCTAGACAGAAGACCCCACTTGCCATCCAAGAACAGACTGATCACTGTTGAGTTGTACCTTCCCTGAAAGCTGGTATGTGGGCATTAAAGGCATGTAAACATTACAAGGAGTTGTCTTGTATGAGAAGCTGCTGCTGCTGTCTCTCTTCTTCGGCTACTGATAAGCATGAGCTGGCAAAGTTGGTCTTTTTCAGTTCCATTTTTCTGCAGCTGGTAGGAGATGCAAGCAGTGCAAGACTGCTGAATAATGCTATTGGCCTCTTGATTTGGCTCTGCGAGTTTTGAGGTATGCTAGCACTTCTTCACACTCAACCCCAGAAATGGTATCAGGGCAGCTATACTTAAAATCTCTCTTTAAAGAACAGTTGCAGTTTGTTAGCTACCTATGACACTTGTGCCTTTGCCAGGTGGGCCATTCTGACTTTAAGTAGATGATGTTGGCAAGTTGGATAAGTGGGACGGTATGTGATTTTTGCATTGGAGACCTATGGGCAGCCACAAGCAGGAAACCTAGCCAACCAAATGGTTTTCTTGCCTGTGCTCAACACTCAATGCTTTCTTGCCTCCCTCTACACACGTCTGCCTTACTCCTTATTCTAGCAATGGACTTGTGTCATTTCCTTTTTTTGGCACTTGTTTGACCCCTCAATCCCCCTCTCCCTTTAACTTTCTGGGTTGTTTTAACCAGCTGAACCAGAGGAAAACAAATCCAACAACAACAAAAAAGGAATAGGTTTCTGTCAGTTGTTGCCACTAGTTCTGTTAAGTTGAATTGGCTGGCTTTCCATAAGTGGGCATAAATGGTGAATGGTTACAAAAATAAGTTTGTTCTGTGAAAATGGAGAGAGAGGAAGTGAAAGTGGAAGGCAGCCAAAGCGATGGGCTGTAAAGGCTGTAAAGAGAGTCTTTTCAGCAGTACTGTGAATAGATAAGAGTGGGAGAAGACGCACATTTGTTAAGGGCAGAAAGGAGATGCTGAAGTGATTGGGTTAAGGGGAGACGAAAGCTGGAGGAGAGTTACAGAGAAAGCATGTCTCAGAAGCTTTTTAGTTACCCTTCAAAAAAATCGGGCATAGCTGGAGTGAAGGACACAAGAAGAGGCTTGAATGCAGATGTGAATGATGGATGATGGTGTCTGTAATACTTGAGAAAAGAGGTGCTGACCTGAGATCAAGATTGGAGTGAAAGAGTAACAGGGTTGCTGTAACGGTGTTGCGCTGCTCACGATAGCCAGACCGTGTCAGAAAGGCAGGCTGAGGTTCAGTTTGGGCAGAAGGAGACCACTTTAGATCAGTGGTATGATGGAGTCAGCCTCGTAGAGAAAATGCTTGCAAATGTATTTGTAGAGGAGGATACCCAGAGATGGGATACAGACAAGAGGACCTGGAGTCCATCTTTGTCCCTCTGAAGTGTATGCAAATATTCACTATTACGGGGATCAAAAGAGGACAGAACCTCACTGTGCTGGTGAGTGACATGGATTTGTACTTGAACTTAAACCAGCAATTCCCATTAGTCTATACCTGTCACTTCTAGTTCCTTATGAAATTGTGTTTGACTCACTGGTATGGGTGGTATGAACAAAACGTTTCTGTTTTTCCACTCTCTCAGACTTTTGTGGGGTAGACTGTGATATGGCAAAAAAATGGTTGGGGGCAGGGAGGAGCTTTTGGTCACACCTTGACACTGTTATTTTATTATAAATTACATATATTCCTCTGGTATTAAAGTGTTTTCAATTAAAATCAGCAAAATTTTATTATGCTTGTTGCTTTGTTCATTGCATCCAGATTATGTGTCAGTTACTAAATACTGATTTTCATATTGCATTAAACATTTTTATGGTTTTCTTGGCTTTTGTTCTTCATGAAGTATTTTCTTCTGACTATTGCTCTGCGTTATGTTCTGTATTTTAACTTAAAAATGATAACTTGGTAGCGCAGAGCCAATTTTTAGCTTTCTTGAAGTTATAGTGCAGAAAAGAAGAAACAGAGAAGAATGCTTCATTGTGGAGGTGGTGTGGGTGGTTGGTTTCATTTTTTTTGGTTGGTTTTGNTGGTTTTTTTTTTTTTTGTTGGTTTTGTTTGTGGTTTTTTTTTTTTTTGGGGGGGGGGTATATACAGTGACAAGTAATGCAAGCATCAGGACACATATTGCCCACTGAAACATTTCTTGTCTTGCTTTAAAAAACAAAACAAAACAAACCCCAATCATGAAACTCTTTAGATGTTTCTTCCTTCCATGAGGTTTTCATTGTCAGATGAGATATAGTATGAATTTTAACTTAACTGATACTTCTTGGAAGCTTATCCTGCTGCCGATTCTTTTCTTTCACTAGCAAACTGCCCCTTTTTAGGTAATGGCATACCAAAAAGTGAATTCTTTGTCATATAGATGTTTCTGTGAATACAGTAGCAAAGGATGGCTGAAAAGATGATGTGAAAACACAGACATGTAATATTTGCACAAGTTCTAGTTGAATGCCTAAATGCCTTGTCTAACTTCAAAAAGAGAAGCTCGCATAAGAGCGAAGTGTAAACACTTTTTTTTCTTTTTCCCCTGGGAACGGAGAGTACAAAACATACTTCAGTACTTTTAAGAGTGAATCATAAAATGCAGCATCTTTTCCAGAGTCTTGTCTGATTGCAGCTTCAGTTACTAAGCTCTTAAGTGCTGTTTAAGCAAAAATGTTACTAGGGGATTTACACCTATGTGGTTGACAATTGCTGAGAAAACTACTGCATGTATATCTTTTATCACATCAGGAGTACACCTGCATTGTTAACTCATTCTGAGAGCTGTGCATAGGCTTTTCCCTATAGACACCTGTATACGCTTCCCTGCACTAGGCAATACTTTGACTAATGGAGTCCATTGGTCATGTTTTCATGAAAACGCCTAATTCAGCCTTAAAAACTTAAGATGGAGTGGTAAATATCTGCTCGGAGACTATTATTGGTACCCTCTCAGTGCCTACCAGGATGGTTTTCAGCCATGGCTTTTTCTTTCACTTGACTTCTGTGCAGTGTATAACATAAAGGAATACATTTCCCCTTGTGTGCTCAAATTGTAAGATTGTAGGAATCATGTTTCTCTGTTCTCTTTACTGTGCTTTGGGCGGTATGCCTTCAGGACATGGACAGATGATTGGCTCCAAATGATAGAACTTCATTGTACAATCTAAAGTAAGATTCATCTAATCTTCAGGCTTATCTATTACACCATTTCACAAAGCCATTCCAGCAAGAGTATTTCTCCATTTAAGAAGTGGAGGGATTAAATACAACCTGAATCTGCTTGAAAAATACTATAATACAGCTAAGTATTTTTGTAATCGTTACTTCCATTGAAACTAAAGTGCAGATTTGCAGATAAAAATACAAGTTTCAAGTCCTTGAGTTCAGTTCCCTGGGGAGTCACAAAATAACGTTTTCTTTGTTTGTTAAATTGTAGTAGAAATAAAATTCTGATTGTAAATATTTCTAGCCTAAAATAGTGATTTCTTGCTAGAGCTTTACATGCCTTCTGCAGTTTGTCTGGAGAGGGTATTTTTTATTGCGCAAATAAAGCTAAGTTTGATGGTGTATCAGTAAGCTTTGTCCAAAATGATGTGATGACTTGTGCTGTTTGTTCATCGGAGGACTTGTTGAGAACTAATGGTGATGAAAGAAGAGACGCATTATATGCTTACATACACAATTTATATGTTAAATCAGTTCAACAGTAAGCAGTGATTTACCCACAAGATGTAAGGAAGAAAGTGAGTTGTTAGCATCTTTTACTGTATGTGTGCTCTGAGTGTGTTAAATAGCTTTGCTGTCATTTTCCTAATGAAATCTACCTAAAATATTTTCCTGATAGTCTGTGAAATATTTTGATAAATCTCACTTTGAAGAATGAAGTAACAACTAATAGAAAGAGTAGCATGTGAAATGAATCATCCATTTGATGTTCGTTTGATTCCATAGGGCACCTTTAATGAAAGACTTAGATTTGTAAGGCTAAAGAGGCAAGGTAAAAGATATATCGGAAAGAAAGATAAATCTCTCTTTCTGTGTGTTTGCTGCTCTCAGCTTGTTTAATATGAAAATTTTTCACATAATTCTGTTTTTTATCTCAGCTTTTCTCTGATACTTTATAGTCCATGTTTAAGCATGATATTGCAAAGGGCAATGTTATACTTGTCCATGTGATTGATTGAAAGGTGTTAAAACTTGTTAGGATGTGCAGAGCTTTGTTTTGATACCAATGAAAATATGGAAAGTTTAAGATGAGACAATATTTTAATAGGACATTGGACAAGAAGGATAACCTAGGGAAGGACAGGCTGGTCACTCCAGCCTCGATCCTGGGAAGGAGTGGGAACAGCTCATCCTTGAAAGTATTTCCAGGCACATGAAGGACAGCAGCAAATATCATCTGCCTAGACATTAGTAAGGCTTTTGACACCGCCTCCCACACAGGAAGGGACCCTCTTAACATCAGAAAACACTTTTTTTTTTTTTTTTATACTATGCGGGTGACTGAGCACTGGCACAGGTTGCCCAGGGAGGTTGTGGAGTTCCGTGTCCTTGGGGGTGCTCAAAAACTGTCTGGACATGGTCCTGGGTAACCGTCTGTAGGTGGCCCTGCTTGAGCAGAGGGGTGGGACCAGGTGACCTCCAGAGGTCCATTCCAAACTCGACTATTCTCTGATGCTGTAGATTGGGGGCCAGTACATCTGAAATCTGTTATTTGTTGGTCTGTATCTCAGCAGGTCTTTCTCTAAATTGGGGAGCTTGGCTGTTTCATATGGGTATAGAAACTGTCACTGTGTTTTCAAAATACATTTACATTGTTCTTTCTAGCCTTCCTTTCATGAGAATATTGCTGGATTGCATGAGAAGTTATGCCAGATATTAAAACACTTCTGATTACTTTCATACTATAAAATGAGAAACGAGAGCAGTAACTGCACTTCTGATATAATAGGATTTGGCTTTTAGTTTAGTAGTGCCTGTGTGCATGCAGATACGTTTTTGATCTCAGTATTGCACGTTACTCCTCTCATTCATGTGCCTGAGTTCTGTGATTCACTGCTGGCTTAATTCTTCATGTACCTTGATGCCGTTTCTTGAAGGATCTCTTCTGAGAGGTTCTTGTAATCTTCCTGTGACTCTGGATTTATACCATGACTGAACTCTTGAACCATCTCTCCACCTCTTTGGATTTAACTCCTTCTGTGGCTTCAGAAACTACCTTTTGTAACAGCTTCTGTCATTTTTGACACCAGAGCTTTTTCCATTTCCTTGCATTTGATTTGATCTTCTTTTTTGCATGGCCGTTTAAGATTTTATGCACAGTCTTATGCTCATCTCCCCCTAGGAAGTCCTCAGCCTTCATGTTGGCCACATTCCTTTTGAGCTTTTTGCCCCCCTGTTCCTTGAGCTCCATTTATAGTTTAGTTTGTATAACTTACGCACTCTTTGTCTGGCTTCTGTACTGATGCTGTGGTAAGTTGTGATTGTTTGTTGTCCTCAAATGAGACTCCTTTTTATTTTTGAATGGTTGCTCCTACTGTCAAGCTGGAAACTCTTGCTTTTGTCCGTTGAATGAGATTTTGATACCTGATATCAAAAGAGGTGGTGTTTAGAACAAGCTTTAAATGACCTGTTTTTATCTCTGTCACTTTGTTTTATGGTTAAACTGCCAAAGTTGTAATAGGATGGCTAGTATAGTTATTAGGCATGCTTTTGTGGTTGAATTGTTGACGTGATTAGTAGAGACAAAAGTTTAGCTATAAACTTTTTTCTCCCAAGTCTTTGTTTCAGCTCCCCCTGCTTCCCCTCCCCCCTGCTGCCTTGGAGAGTAGGTTACAAAATAACCTAGCATTCTGAATCTATAGAAAATTTTGTGATTTAATGTAATGGTTGTAGGGCTGTCTTCATTCAGCACTCCTACTGAGTTTAATCGCATTCTTATCCATTAACTTCTTACAGCATGTTGTGAGAACATTTAGGAGAAATGCCAGAGATTGTGATATCTACATAAGATTTTCTCTAAATAAGCACTAACTGTGTCTTGGAAAAGCAGCGTTGTAAGACCATATATCCATAAATAATCAAAGTGATTAATTTCATTTTGGAGCTCTCAATTGTGTCCTTGAAGTCATAGAATTTGCTTGCTGGTGTTTTAGTTACTATTGGTATAGTCATGAAAATATTTATTAATCTCAAGTACGTGATTCCATCCTTCACACCCCCAGTTATTTGTATTCAAGTGGTGTAACTCCTTGTCACCAGTGCAATTGGTCAGAATTCTGCTCAGTGCACTGGAGGAATACTAAAGCTTGCAGCCTATGAGCTGAAATATGAACTAGCTTTGGTGTTCTGTGGATGTTGACACTTGTGTATTAATGAAGATTTGTTCATAATTTCATGAAACTGTTGAATCTCTTCATGGTTTCAGATATATTTTGTGAACTGAAATGGAAATTGTCTTGGTAGTTTCAGTTATATAAAGTGATCTGCATATGTGGAGCTATTTGCTCTCTGCTGCCTTGCCTATGCCAAGGAAGGATGAAGAAAATGTGAAAAAGATATTAAGCAACTGTGACTATTCATGGCTACCTGTTGTCGCTTCTCCAGTTAAGAACAGAAAACCTCGCCTTCCCTGGAGAGCAGGAGGAAATTTAAAGATACTTTTGTTTAGATGAGATTTTGCTTAGTTTGGAAACTGAAGGACAGATAGTGTAATAGAGACTGATTTTCTCTCCCCTTCATCTCTTTCCTTTTTCTATCCTGTTCACTGCTGGCAGAGCATGGATAGGTTTCCTGTTGCCTGTTGAAGCTTTTCCATGTTGCTTCATGTTTTGTGTAATGAATTCTAGTACTACAAAATAGATCCACTGCAAAGAAGATAAATATTCTTTGTATTTAGTATGACTTCCACCTCTAGTGAAGGAGAAGTTGTCATTTTCCTTAAGTGCTGCTGTTTTCATGGTTATCTTTTTAAAATTATATAGTGCCTCTGACCTTCTGCCTCTTTAGATGCTATAGGTTAATTAAGATTACTTCAGAGTTACGTTTCAGTAGGTAGAACTGAACATAAGCATTTTAACATAAGTCATTAAAATTTATGCTCAAACTGCATTAACAGCAATTCATAGTATATTCTTAATAGATGTCTGAATGCTCTGCAATCAATGTGTTTTAAAATTCTTGTAACAGAAATAATGTAGTGCCTTTAGAAGATGAAAACATCCTGTGCTTCGAGGCATGCTGCGATAGAAACAGGTAAATTAATGTGGTAGGTGAGCGATTTTAAAAGCAGAACCTGTTCCTGGATATATGACTGCCAAGAGACCTGCTGTAGTGCCTTTATACTCTTCAAGCTTTGAATTCACCAATCAGCGTGAGGAGAAAAAATTAAATTTTCACAGGACTTTTACCTGACATCCCAGATAAACATAATTTTCTACTGGGTTCTTACCATGGAGCTATCTACTTTGATAGATTTAGAGCTAGTCATTATGCTTTTACAGCAGGTGGTAGAGAAAAATAAAAGCATGCTGTTGAATAAAAGGAGCAGATTGTTCCAACTAGTCATTTGAGCTGGATGAGAAAAGAGTATTTCATTCCTGGTGTGACACCTTCATACATATAAGCCCCAAAGAAACAATTGGTAACTGAGCCCTGTGTAAGGGAAAAGTTGTGATGCTGGAAGTTTGTTGTGTGCCTGTAGTGCAATGCTTCTCTCGTGCTAAAACTTTTTTACTCCTGTATTGGTGATCTGCTTGTTCTTAGTGGATGAATTTCTGGGCTTATAACTAGCTCCTTAAAATTGAGAAGTGTGAAATTTAAGACATTGCTAGTGTATTTTGCATTTTGTGGAATACCAGAAGTAGTTGGATGCAAGAACAGATCTCAGAAATAAACTGTAAAGCTGTGTTCTTTCAACTGTCCTATACATGCCATTCTATGGCTGAAAAAAATCCTTTGCAATGCTGGTAAGTTATAGAAATGGATAATGAAGAACACTTCTAAAATCTGTTTCAGAACCCTAGTCAGATACTCTAGTTTCCCTTCTCTCTACCCCTGCTCCAAATCCAGAAGATGCGGTTTTCTTTTATTGCTTTCTCTTATTAGTTTCAGAAACTTAGTGCCAGATTTTGGTGAGAATGCAATTGGGAGTTCTAGCAGATAGCTATTGTTATTATAGGAGACTTGAAAGTAAGTGCCTTGTTCCTGTTGTTGCATACAATTTCCTATACTAATTTTTTCTTTAGTTTTAATTCTGTAGAAAGTGTGACATAAGACAAAGAAATATATTCCTTGTTGGATTTAGAAAAGTGAATGCCAGCTGTTCCCTTCTCCAACCCCTGATGCTAAAGGTCATCTTTTTTTATAAAGATGGTACAAAGCATGGCCAGTAATGTGTTATTCTTCAGCTAATTTTGTCAATAGGTATTTAATTTATCACAATTTAGTAGTTTTCTGAGCGTTTTGGATTGTTTTTTTACTATCACCTTTCTGAGTGTATTTTAAAGGACACTGGAGTTGTTAAGGTCTAATTAAATGTGAAAACTGACTGACAGAATTTTTAGGTGATACGTGGGAATAGTTTCTTTTACCTAGAAGTCAGTAGGTGTCCAGCATCCCTATAATGCCATTCATAATAAAGGTTATGAGTATCTTCAATTCCATGTAATGGTATGCAACTGGCTGTTTCTATTCTAAATAGTGAAAGTGCCATGATCTCTAGGAATTGTAGTGAGAACATTAGAATTGTTAGATAAAGATCATTAGTTCAAAATCTGAATCGGTTTTCCTTTCTGTCCTGAGCTGATGAGCTGGGAGGCCACAGTGAGGTTGTAGTGAACATCTATTTATCAGTGGGAGTTACACATGCTTCTCTTAGTCTTAAGTTTATTTATGTTTTAACGTGGTGGGGAAAAATCCGTTCAGCTCTTCTTTCCTGGGTTGGTGTGAAAGGATGTAGGATAAATCAAAATCACAGAGCAGTGTCAATGTGTTGCTGCTAAGGAAGTACCATGGTAGCCTTTTAAAAAAGTGTAATTTGTCTTTAAATTCAAGCATCTGTAGCTTTTTGTAGGTGATGTGTAAACTTTGACTATATGATCTTTATTAAATTTAGATGAATCTTTGGGATTTTAAGATTAATTTTTAAGATTAAATTTAGGTTAATGTTAATGACCTTGTTATTTAGTGGGGCTTTGATTTCTGAGAGTTCAGTGGGGTTATTCATATCTCTATAATGAACATTTAAGATTCCTTATCTTTTATAAATGACAATGGACATGTAGTCAGGATGCTTTTATGAGGCTAGCATGATTTATCACTTGTCTTTTAGAAGGATATTGAAGAGGACTGTGTGAGACTTCTAGGTGTGTTTGAGCTGAAGTTAACTTAGTGAAGCTTATGGGAAAAGATAATGGAAACAGTGAATTGTTGATTTGCTTGGTGTCTGTGGAATTTAAATGTTTACCAAATACTTCCTCAGCAGCTGAATGGATTGAATTGACCCAAAATACAGTTAGCAGTTTGGCAAAATAACCATCCAGACTTAAGATTCCTTCTGTCCTCCTAGCTTACAATTCCAGTTTTCCATAGAGTGTTTGTTTCAGATGGCCTTCCTGCTTTTGCTAAATTGATTGTTGATGCTTATTTTTTGGCCACTGCCACCACTGGAGATGCAAAATTCGTGGCTCTGGTTGGTGTTGCCTCTCAGCAGAGTGTGCTGCTTGTCCCCAT
>VZTL01068771.1:86733-116379 GCA_013400535.1 Scopus umbretta | reverse complement strand
CACCAGAAAGCGGGTAACTGCACATCGTGCCAAAGACAACTGTGGAGTCACCGACAGCACTCCACGAGAGAAACACTGGAGGGTCGCAGAAGGAAGAAATTAATGCCTCGAGTGGCGAACAGATACTTAAGCTGAATCTCACACAAGAAAAAGAAAAACAAAATATATATAGTTCTATACACAGTGCTATATTTGCTTGCACAACCATTGCAAAATATCGCACCTACTGGCGTTTGCTTAAAATACACATTCACTAACTCAGTGCTGTACCTGAAGCATTCCGCGCATGGAATACGTGTGCCACAAACTTCTATAGAGAAGTTGCATTGGCTACCCCCAAAACTGGTTTGTATATCTACCACATTTGTGTTTACACAGTGCCATGCAAAAATACAATGTTCTACTTAAACCAGTGATATGTTTTATTATTTTAATTACTTCATGGCATTTAGCAAGGTACTGTTCACAACACATGAAGGGTTTTTCTCCCTGCTCCCCAAAAATGGATTTTGAATTTTGATCCCTCTTGAGAAGGTGAGAATTACGAACAGGTGAAAAAGAAGAGAGGCAATACAGCAAAAACTTCCATTTACTGCTTTCCAGTGGCTGTGGCCTTTGAACACACGCCCTCCCAACCACCCCAGCAAAATACCATTTATACTATCCAGAGTACATGCAAGAGAATCTACATAAATAGCAGAAAAACTATGTGCTCAGACAGCTTTTCCGAAATAAATTACTTTCAGGGAATTTCTTTTAAAGAAGAATAATTGACCATCGTATATCATAACTATAGTATGCACAGACAGCTGTGCTGCGAGAAAAGCTCCGCAGCAGGAAAGACCCAGACTTGCCTTCTAGAATATGTAGGTGAATTTTAAGAACTTAAGTATTATAATACCACAGTGTGGATCAGGGTTTTTCTTCTTTTCATGAGTTTTATTATTTAGGATCACTGCTGTTCTGAAGGAAAAAAAGAGGGTTGCAAGACTTGAAGCTATTGGGGGGGAAAAAAATTGCAGCTGACGCAAGAAGTCTTATGCTGGAGGGCAGATAAAATATGCATAAGTTCTACTGAGTTCATTGATTTTTTTTTTTTGTCATTATCAACTCACCACATTTTCTTTGCAAAATAAACTGTTCTTCTGGCCCCAGTATAACTGCCCATACTCTGCCTGTATTTCCTCACATCTCTTCTGAAGGAAGCCCTGCTTTGCCAAACTACCACCTCATGTTCTCCTCCATCCACAGACTTTCTCCCAGCTGGCTTGCTGTTCCACACGCCCTCCTAATGAATAAGGTGTAAATGTTTCTAATCACCTCTTCCCCCATCCTGGTTCCTAATATGAAAAATAACGCCTGCACACTCATGCTTGTGGATCTTCTGTCCAAATGGGAACCTGTGAGTAAGATTACGAGCTCCTGGGGATCCCAGAAAAGCCATTCCTTGGGCACCCACCATTTTTTACCGCACAAGCAAAAAAAGGAAGATAATAATAGGCAAACAAAAGATAATAATAGCTGGCAACAACAGTGCCTGACACAAAAAAGCCACAGTGGTGAAGGTTTTGCTGGGTATTTTTTTCTGGCAGGGAGCGTGGTTTATTTGTGCAGCTCTGCTGCAAACCCTGTGTGCTGGCTCCCTACTCGTCTTCCACAACAACCCCCCCTCAGGAATCAGTGTGGTTTATCTAGTCCAATGGCAAAAACCAGAGCTGGATTATTTGTGCCTTTCTAGTCTAGACTTCCCGGAGTGCCCTTTGAGGTCCTCTCAACCAGCGCCACCTTACCAGCGCACGGCGCTGCTCGGCTCCTCGCACATGCGAACTGCGGTGCTCAGGAGGGAAGCTGCTCTCCTGTCCTTCAGGGGCATTTTCTTATGACCCAGGTCATTCTGAACGCAGTCCTTGTGGTGGAAGCCTGAGGCCATGAACCATTAGGGAACATGATCTTCAAAAACTACCTGCAGGCACCAGCCGGGCTAGGACGCAAGATGAACTTTATCACTGCAGGTGCAAGTAGGTGGGAAAAGGCATCCTCCTGGGTACCTGGTTGTCTCAGCGACTTAGCAGTAATCATGTAATCTCCCTATGCGGGCTAATCGCAGTTTAAGACCCTGAAAACATGAACTTTTACTGCGTAAGATTAAACCAGACTTGTTTATTACCGCAACGGAAGCCTGCCCTCTTGCTTACAGCAGCCACTAGGGAATGACAGAGGGGCATTCCTTTATTTCAGCAGCTTTTTTTCTGAAGAAAGTCCTTATCTACCTTAGATTTTTAGTTTTGGTTGATTACCTGCTTTGTGTAAGATTGCAGAGTTATCAAACACAATCTTACATTAAGAATTGCTATAAAAATGAAGCCTTAGCAAAGACTGAATCAGCCTACCAGAGAAACAAAATAATTATTTCATGTCCCAAAACCTTCAGAGAGAAAAATCACCTACATCAGTACAAGCCAGACAAGAGTTTGTACTGCAGTGCAAACGGGCTGCTGCCTTGGTTGGCCAGGAAGCCCAAAAAGCTGAAATACATATACTGACAACCTGGAGAGAGGAAACAAAAGACAGTGACGGAAACCCTGTAGCTAAAGCTTTATCGGACACGCAGTCATAGTTCACCCCCACACCCTGAAACCCCTAACACCATCACTCTGGATAAGCTCCCTAGAAAGGAAGATCCCAAAGCCAAGTTTGGAGCTAGCACTGGTCAGGCAGGTGATCTGAAGGACACTTTTGGGGAGTCAAACTGAAATGTGGAGCTGTTTGTGGCATAAAGCTGAGCCACAGCTCTCCAAATGAGGAAAGAGAACTGGTAACAACACTAGCACCATGCTAAAGCTCTGATTCTCATCTGGATGATTAATTCACGACCAGGAAACACAAGACATAAAAAAATACACTTCTCCAGTAACGCTCCTAAACATCCACTGATCCCATTTTGATCTGTGAGAATACTTTGTCCCTTGAGAGCCCTTGTAAGAAAGGCTTTTGGACTTCTGTCTTACTGACTGGTATTGGATGATCCAAACCGAATCAGGGCAGCAGCTTCTGCAAAAGATCTCCAAGGTGAGCTCCCGTTGGGCTTCCCTGATGGTGCCTCTGTGGTCTCTGCCCACAGCCCCCCACATCACATCTCCAGAAGACGAGGGGGTTGAATCTCCTGCTCACTTGGCTGGCAGAGTGACAAGGGTTAACTATTCTTAGCCCCAGATGATCCTAATTACAATCCTTCACTAGCTACTGTGCAAATTAAGTTTTATTTTTATCAAAACATCCCCACCTCCCACCCCCGTGCATCATATTGGCCATCCACAAAACTCTCCAAACAGTACTGTTAGGAAGACAATGGCAGCTTGCAAAAGCAGCTTTTTTTAAAAACACATTTCAATTGCTAAGAAAGAAGCGTCCAGTCTAGCGAACATGTCCTTTGATACCATTTTCATAAAGTTTTAATAACCACAGGAATGTAAAATAATGACAATTTCCATAATAAATCCAACCCATCCACTGTCTATCTGCACCACAGCATCATGGGCAAGCCATCCTTCCAGCACGTATTCTCATACAGAAGGTGGAGCACACGGTGAGGACACCTACGTGTCACCAAAGGTCAGGGCTACATGGGCACCACCAGGAGACAGAGACACTTTTCCAAACAGGAAAGATAGCTGAGGTCATCGGAAGTACCGAATGTGCATAATGAAGAAATAATCAGCTAAAGGTTGATCAGGCAAAAAATGTTAAAGCCTTGCTCCCACGTGTGTGCTACCGAGTGACATTTCAGCATATTATAGTGGCATCATGGGCTACGTTTTTTGTTTCAGAGATTATTTCCACGTGTTGCCAAATTTATGTCAAATAATAAACATTAAGAAACTGCTGACCAGAGAACTGTTAAAAGAACTTCCAGACAAGATATCTGAACTTTCAAGTTTTTCTGCTACAAGTCTTTGCACTTCTAAGAAAGCAGATGTACCATTTTCTCTCTCTCAAGTAAACCTGAAGTCTTGAAAACTATAATTTCTAAAATGAATATATTCTACATTATTCTGACAGAATCTAGCTAAAGAAAAAAATACATGCTACCTAACATCACTGTCTTGATATTTACAGTATGTTTTTTGGGGTATATCCAGCAACTATTTTTCAATGACATATGCTTGATTTACCCTTACCATGGCACTATTACATAAGTTTCTTCCCTTACATCCCACTAAATCAGCATCTCCCAGAGAACATAATCCTATATAATGGCTTTTATTACTAAACCTTAAAAATTCTTTAACATATTGGCTATTTACCTAGCACTACACAGACACATACATAGACTGTGTTTTTAAATTAAGTATCAACGTCCTTCTGAGCAGTCTAGCCGCTGGGATTTTTCACTGCATGTTACAAGCCTTTCAGAAATCTCTAGTTTTTATTTTATTACTTACAATTAAAAAATACTGCACATATAAAATGTGAAAAGCAGAAAGCAGCAAGCAGCAAATCAACTCCTTAGGGTGATGGGAAAGATGTAACCTCTGTTCTGATAGTCTGTATAGAAATATTTCATGGTACTAGGTACTAGGAACTGTACCTCACTTCCCTAAACATCACATAGTTCTCACAATTCGGTGAGAATCACACCGAAGAAATCATTTCACCTAAAATTGCAGCACACCCCTATTACTAACAGGCTCTGCTTCTCCTGTAAACATGCACAGCCCTCAAGAGTATTTTGAAATAAATTAAAGCTTACAGTATTATGAGCATACCATATTAAAATATTTTAAATCCAAAAATCTTTATATAGCCTTTACTTTTTAGATCAAAAGGAAAAAAATATCAAAGGCACCGTGAGAACCTCCACAGTTTACATTACAGGGCCCATTATAGGAAATGTTATTACAAAACTTCCAATCAGTCTTGTTGACTTCACAGTCCCACAAATTTTGTGCCCATAGTTTTGCACAAAACAAACTTCAAAGAAAAATAGTTTACCACAATTCATGTTCTGAAACACTTAAAACTTTGAAACACTTCAGCCTTAAAGCTACAGCATCCACCTGTTAGCGTTTTCCAGTGGCGATACCTGTGATTCTCTCGACTTTTTCTGTTGATCCATTAGGAAACTATACATGTGTCCTTAGACCAGGATAAAGACATCATTCACCAGGCTGTGAATAAAAGCATGTGCAAGGGCCAAAGCATTTATATTCTCAACAAATGTGCTATTTGCAAAAAAGGCCACTTCAGCTGCAGCACTCAATCTATGGCTATCGAACAAAAAAATCGTCCAATTCAGCTGAGATAGACCCAGACCAGGAGCTAAAATTAAAGGCACTGTAAAATTAATCCCAAATCATCCAACTTCCCAGTACTGCAGCGCAGTAATGACCATTCCGCTTCACTGGACGGAAAATCAGTTCTCCAGACGGTGGCCATGTAAATCTGTAGGTAGAGGCTTCTCAAAAGGGAAGACAATTACTTTGGAAGGGAGAAGTACTTTAAAAAAAAAAAAGCCATCGAAGCATTTCTTATACATACCGTATACACCACCTTTTTTGCACCAGCTCTACGCCTTGGTCAACATGAGTTTAGGAACACAACACTCCACTATTGCATAGCTGAAAACACATATAGGATCTATTTCTGAATAGAAAAACTTTTATTTTTCAGTAGTAACTGCAGATTTGTTTGCAAATTTACTTAATTTAAGTCTGTTTCCCTTTCTTCTATCCCAATAACAGCTGCCCAACAACCAGTCAAAATCATTGTATTTTGCTTAATTTCTATTCAATAGAAATAACTTAATTGCAGCTAGCTCTTCATCTGCAATTTTGCAGCACTAATACATACCAGCCATTTTGTTTTCGGCACGTAACACCAAGAAACAGCTGTCTCCAGCCTACTTCTCTATTAGCATATCAGATAATTTAGACAAATCAGCTAAGAAGCAGAACGTAGCAGTAACGGCTGATTTTTATCATGGGAAATATACTTGCACAGATAGGACCGCTACCTGATTTTTCTGATTCACTACTGCTGGCTTGGATTCAGCGAGATGACTTCTCTTTCCTTATTAGCAAGATGATTTCTCTTTCCTCACCATCATTAGCGTACCTGTGCTATTTTCACACTTCCCGAGCAGTTAACTATTAGAAAGATGGCTGAAACGCTGTGATTTCAGACAAACTAAAGCAGTTGCACCACACAGCTAGTATTTTTTCTGTATTTTCAATTAATGGGAAGCAGGCACTCATCATGACCAGGTCACGACAGCTGGATTTCACTGGAGCACCTAACCACAAATAATAAAGATGTAAAGGCTAACAGGCACCACTGTCCCCTTTCAAGGGTGCCCACAACAGGGAGCAGAGAGAGAACAATTCATCACCTGTTTTGACTGCAACATCCTGCTGTCCGAATGCCCATTACCAAGTGTTCTCGTAGGAAGTATCACCGAAGTCCAACATGACAAATTTCTAAAGCCAAATTTAAATACTTTTGAGGCTAACAGTGAAACCTGTTTTCAGGAGCCTCTGTCTTTGCTGCAAGGCTTTTCATCAGCCCACGCTTAAAAATTCTCAAGGAGTTGTGATCATTTCACACTTAATGGACTAAACTTGAAACTAACACCCTCCCCCCCCCAGAAGATTTCAAGCCCCTGTTCTTTGCTTTGCCCATATAACCCAGAGAATACGTCTGGTATCATCTGGTCCTGCAGAGCACGCTAGGGTCGTGCAGTGATAACACCAAGGACCAAGATGAAAATTTTCAGGACACTTTCACAGAGAGGATGAGCCTGGGAGATGTAAGAGTCTGAAGGAGATGTCTAACTGAAGCCATTATTACTAAGAAACTTCATTTTACTTCTTAAATAAAACAAGTCAGTTCATAGCCTTGCTGTCACCGTTCCTTCACAGTGCTGCAAGAGAGCACAGATAAACTCATCATTGCCGTTATCCGCACCGGAGATAATTCACCTGCTTTTGTTTCACCTGCAAATCTCAGTTAGATAACAACCAAGAGACACAAAATGGCTAAGAATAAGGGGAAGCAGATTTCTAACAGTATGTAGAATATACCTTCAGATGTACTCTTGCTGCTACCGTAAACTATTTTTAGCACCTATAGATCTGATGCATGATTCCAATTTTACGCCAGAGTTACTAGTAAGTGGCACCTGAAAAAATATGATGATTTAGGCATCGAGAGGAAGGAGGGATGTCTTTCTTTTTATTCACAATATTTAATCAAACCAAGAAATATGCACTACAGAGCATTATTAAATTCAAACTGGGGCTTTCTTCCTTGAACTATAGTTTACACTGCAATAACTAAGGGGTGGGGAACAGGTATGCATGATAAATGAACCAAGCAGAACAAAACTGAATGAATAAATACATGATTATACTCCAGTAATGCAAGTAAAAATATTGAAACACACAATCATCTGTTTATAAATAAAACAAATGCCTTAAGCACAATATTAAAACTCTTTGGCCAAGCATTAGCCAGACTTAAAAAGTTAACATTTTCATCACAAAAACCCATTCAAGTTCATGAACACACACAAACCCTCATGACTTTAACCCCTCTGCCCTCCCTCCCTTCCCGTTCCAGAGTCAAGGCTTAACAGCCTCAACAGAAGATGCTTTCACAAGAAATACAGATTTCCCCCTACATTTTGGCTATGTAGATATTGCATTTTCATATGTTTTAAGCTAAGACACCTTATCAGAAACCTAAAAGTTTACAACTCAAACCCAGCAGCTTCTCTCCCTGAATGAGAGTGCGCTACCGGTTAAAGTGCGAGCTTTGTAGATTTTGACTGCACGGCGACACATTTCAGATCCAGTGACGGAAATCCCAGGGAATTCCGCCCCTTCTCCATACCCGCTCAGCCCCGCGCACTCCATGACCGAAGCCTGTGAATCAGCATTGTATATTAGTCCAAGCACCCCACGTACCAGATCCTCCTTGAAATCTGTGCATTCGTAAAACAAACAGCGTTCACCAGTAACGATACAACGTAAGAACAGACCTACCTAGGCTGTAGAACAGAATTACACTTTTACTTGTTGTTAACACGTTTCACAGCAACTTTATGACTACTGCTGCTTACCAATCGCAATAACGCACGGTTAAGAATATACATGTACAGCAGCGCACCATAATGTAAAAAGTCAGCTCTAAGACTTCACGTCTGTGTCCTTGCGATCCTCGTGACCCCCATCCCAACCCCTGCTTCCTTCCAACAGCGTGCTATCACATTTTTTTCTAAGTATTTACTTGAAAAAGAAAGCCAGTAATAATTTAAAGCCGTGTTATCCACAACGCAAACTAAACAGTGTATTATGCTTATCAATAAAATATGAGGTGTTCATTCCCATGATTTTCCCCATCTCAGCTGAGACTCCTCTGTTAATACTCTCTGTTATTCTCTTACACACAAAACCAAATTAACCAACAAAAAAGGTAGAGAAGAGGAGGAAGAAAGGAGGAAGAGACATGCAGGGTGTGTTTCATTTTTAAAAGAAAAAAACCCAAATCTTCTATTTGATTGTCATAACTAATATTTTAAAAGATAACTCTTTTTGACATGCAAATCAACATTTCCACAAGACATTCTGTAAACATTTAAATGCAAGAGGCACACATGTTTTCATGTACTTTTAAGCTCAGAAAAAGGCCACACAGCTTTTGAAAATTCTAAACATCCGTGCTCTAACAGCTAGAGCTGCCTCCCGAAGCAAACGGAGACACAAAAGATCCCCTAAGCAGTATTAACCTCTGCAGCTTTCCTGGGCGTTCCCTCCCTCGCCCAGTGATGCGAACCCACCTCTGAATTGCACTGAAGGTTATTCCTTTCGGAACTCAAACCTCCTGCATCATTTTGCCGGTCTTCCAGGCAGCAGAGCCGGAGGTGCCGGAGCCGGTGCCAGGCGGGCACTGCAGCCCACGGCTCCGGCGCAACCGGCCCCGGGCGCTGCTGCAAAGCCCGCAGCCTGGCAGGACCTGGTGCCTCCTGGAGCAGCTCCAGGCTCTGGCTCCCGCTTCCCCGAAACCCATCGCTCCGGCAGAACACAAGGCAGCTGCCTGCCCAAGCTGTACGTGCCACCTTCCCATCCCCGCGCCCCTGGCAACTTGCAATTTCTTAAATTAACAGTTGAGAATGACTTTTTAAAAACAAACCAAACCAAAATAAAGCTAGTAAACCTTGCCATATAAAAGCATGTCAGGCAGATTATTCCACGTTTTACTTTCTGTGCTTTGCCATAGCCATTCAATTGTTTAAAATGTAAGCTGTAATTTTTCATATTTTACAATGGAAAAGAGATGCAAAAAACGTAAGTAAAACTTCAATCAGTGAACAGCGCATTTGGTATTTTCACGTTGTTAAGACTTCCTATGGAGCAAGCCATCTGTTTTGGGGTAGAACCATCACTGTTTGCAATATGGAGATATTCTAATTAATGAAGTAAAAACAGCAACTTGGCTTAAGAGGCTTTAGCAATTCATAAACATACTTAAGTCCACCCATTTGTCACACAAGTTCCTCTCTCAACAAGGAAGGTCATTTGAGCAGAGCATGGATTACAGCTTTGCTTTGTTTCCCGAGGGAGCTGCAACACAGATCCAGCGAAGCATCACCCAGCAAGTGACTGCACTGTTTAAATGCCTCAGCACCTTTCCAGAAGTTGGGTTGTTTTGTTTTTTTTTCCCTCCTCCTGCCACATTTTTACGGCAGTAACTCCATCTCTTTAGGACCCCAGAATGGGCACTTGCTAGAAGGGTACAACAGTACATGCACTTCATAAATGTACCTCAAAATGGAAAGGCACATTGCCCGCTTGTTAGATATCCTAGATTAACTGCCCTTATTGCTTACGAAAAAACACAAAAAACCCCACTCGCATGGCCAGGGGCCACCACGCTCACGAAGAGCAACTGCAGAATTCAAAAAGAACTTTTTTTTTTTCTGTGCAAGCATGTTTGTGTTTATTTTTATTACTGCAGCGCTTGGAAGCCTGAATTGAAATTAGGGTCCTACTGTGTTGGCAGCTTGTACCAAAACACAGTAAGAAAAAACCCTTGTCATAATAAATTTATTAGCTTAAGTCCTACTCCTCCAAGACGCACTGTCAGCGTTACTTCCCATGAATTTTAGACACAAGGACAAGTGGGGGTTTTTCCTGGCAGGTACAGGGGTGCACATTTCTTAAAAAATCATATAAACCCACACTTGGGTTATTCTGGAGCAGAATGAATCCAAAGTAAGTTTAGGCAACAGTGACAGGGATATCTATACCTTAGTCATCTCAACCCTTTTATTGTCACTGCAAAGAAAAAGGTACATCTAACCTGGGATACAATTTATGTCTACTTCATGTGGAAAAACTGGCAGCCTTATTTCTCTCAATGATAACAAATCATCATTTACTTTACTGTGTAAAGTGTATGTTGATCAGAAACTATACCATTTGCCTTTTTTTTTTTTTTTTAATGTGGGAAGATGACTGTATGACAAGATCAATACCTGCAGTAAAAAACTGTGTTGCTAATAATTGGAAATAATACTGCATATTTTATTCACAAATTTAACACCACGGTATCTACATAGTTAAAATAAAGATAGCGATTATGCAGCTGGACGCAGACACTGAGGCACACAGGAGCTTCCATGTCACATCAAGGGGAAAAAAAGCACTGTCGACAAGCCCCAAGGTTTCTGCAGACGAGGATGTCGATGGTCTCACGGGGTGCTTCCCGCCCAGAGATCCGCTCCATGCTCAGCAGTGGGCACATCCGTCTGCTTTCCTCAGCTGAAGAATCCTAACACAGAACGCCCCGTGTAGCCTTTAGTTACTAATTCCCTAATGTTTCAAACTTCTAAAAACCTCTGGCCTCCATACCGCCGAGACGCTAAGCGGTATTTCCATCGGCTGCACGGGACTCCCGCGGCGCGCGCAGCCTTCTCGCCCCCCTCTCGCCGAGCTTTCGGGAGCAGGGCGCAGGCGCTGGGCTACGGCCGTCAGCTCCGAGCAGCCACCTGTTTCACCAGGGCTCAGCTCAGCGGAGGTGCCCGGTCTCTCTGGAGCGGAGTCTGGCGTTGCAGGGGCTGCGTTTGCGCCAGGGAGCACCTGATGCTGAAATTTAGGAGCTGGCCTCCTGGTGGACTCAATGACTTGGGGACCTGCTACGCGAGAGCAAGGCGGTGCAGGGCATTCGTTGTATGCCCATCCGCTAATCAGCTTTTGCTCGTTAGAAGCACGGTCACATATACTTGACATATGTTCTTCATATAAAATCCTTCTTCCACCATTACCCACCAGTCTCCACATGAAAGATAAAAGCGATTTTCTTCTTCCTTCCGAGCAACACTGACTTCCCTGCTTACATCTCTCCTCTCCCATCACTCAGGTTATCACCAGCCATTTATTATCACCCAACAGAGGATCTTTCTTCTTGCAAGCTCCAATCTCCTTTTAACGCCGCATCTATTATGTATTGCCCATCTGGTTTCAAGCTAAAAGAAAGTCACGGATAGCGCTAAAGAGAATGAAACACAAAATTATCCTGACCTTTGTCAGACTGAAAAATAATTTGTAGAGTTCTGTTACCTTTTGTACCAATTCAAAGTAATAATTAGTCCAAGGCAGGAGTTAACAGGAGGGCAGACACTCACTTTGCCAGCAAGTTATCACAAAGCTGTTACAGAGCTGTTTACTAAAGTGGGCATCAGCCTTCCCATCGATTGTGATTACCCTCATTTAAAACAAATTGTACCTAGGTATTGTACTGAAGTTTAGTAATACAAAATTAAGTTGTGATCATCATGCAACTCGATCATCTACTCTGTGGGTTAATCACTATGCTGTCCCCCAACACACCTCAGCTACGGCTTACAACTACAAATTTTATGGCCGGGTATCACTGCAACTGCGGTTTAGAACTGCCACAAGTCTAGAAAAACGACACTGAAAACTTCTGAGCAGGCTTCTCTACACAGAAAAACATTTTAAACAAATTCTTAGTGGCTAATATTAAGTACCTTTATATTATCCACATTTTTTCCTTTTTAATAACTTACTGTAAACAACGGAAAGGTGACAGTACAGCATTTAAAACAGCATCGGGACGCTTGTGCGTCCTTTTCACACCTACAAATCCATTTTAAAGATCCTTTCCCCTTCCTCCCATCTGCAAGACAGCCCTGGATCGCTACTTGCTGTGCTAGGAGACTCGGGGACTTCTTGGTGACCACCAAACTCCTGGTTTGGTCCGTGGCTCAGTCACCTCAGGAGCACGTGAACACGCCTGTCGCTCAAGCCTAGACATCCAATTCGGAAAGCAAGCTTAATCTTAACCTCCCCTTTAAAAGTCTGTAATACAGGTTTGTGTATGTCATTTTTAACTTGAAACGTTTCTTTTCAAAATTAAACAGGAAACCAGATAACTGAGTTAAGATGTTTACATATAAGGCAGATTTACAGAAAATTAATTACTACTTTAAAACCATCGCAGTGGTATGGCTCCTCCTATACTCAATTATTAAGCACTTCATGCACTGGCAGCTCAGGAGCTTTTTCAAATCTCACTTTTAAGGTAGTTACCTACCTTCTCCTTCCATCAGTTTTGCTGAGCAGAAGTGCCCAAACTGTGGGCTATTGATTTGCCCAACGGTTGCAGAGGTCTGGGACACTGTATGAAGAAAGCAGCAGTGTCATCTTAGTTACCCTGCACTTTATTTACACTCCATTAAATTACTGTAAAAGTCACCTTCCACATTTTATGAACATTCCCAGTATCACTGATGCATGTAAGTAATGGCTGAAATTTGAATATCAGTATTACATGGCAGGAAATAAAAGGGGTCTTTGAGTACAACCAAGCTGGCAGCAAACCACTCCTGGCAAAGGTTTCTTGGCTTCACTCCTGTATCACAGCTCACATCAGTATCCGAAAATCAAAACGTTTTCTGCAAGGTACAGGTTAAACTAGGGGATGGGGTTTTGAATTTATTTTCAGAGAGGATGTTTGGTGAATTGGTATCATGTGTGTCATGAAAATGGAACATTTTTATGGGTTTACCACTTTGTTGCCACTATTTTACATGTATTTTCCATTACTGCCCAACCAAAACCAAGCACCACAGCACAAAGTACTCGCTCATGAGAAAGACACTTGCAGCCTGAAAAACTGTTCATGTGACTGAGCATTGCTACTACAAAGAGAACACATGATGAGCACAAACAAATGCATGACATAAAATATTACTGACTTCCAATGCTGGAAAATGCATTGGAAATTTAAAACTAGTTTTAACTTCAACTCAGAATACTGATAATTCATTAAAATCCATTAAAAATGTTAAGACTTTGGAGAACTCTGCAATGCTACTTTAAGTTGGTTGTAACTTCACAAATATGCTAAATACTGTATGAATAAGGAATCCACACTAGTGAGATCATAAGGAAAAGAAAAGAAGGCGGCAAGGTAAAAAGTAACTTTTATGTCAAGAACATACTGGTTGCTTGATAATTGGGGTTTTTTTGTTCGTACCTAATGAGAAATTCATATGCACATCAATAGAAGAACAAGTTAATGTAGGTCCACAGTCATCTTAATTACAATTCTTACATAGAGCTTCTCTCAAACCGGCTGCCTGTAAATTTAAAAAAATCAGATTTCTTCAGATACCTCCAAGTTCAGAAATAAGAGGGAGCCATTCCCCTGTTATAGAGACACTCATCTCCAGGAGTCAGCCAACAGACTTCAGAAGATACCCCCTAACTTACCTGCAAATACTGGGGAAGTAAAGCATCAGCACAAAGAAGCCATGCTCTGTGAAGAAGTTCTTTAATCCTCGATCGAATCCACAGCCAAGATCTCTGGGCATCTTTGACAGTGCACAGTATTTACTCAAGGAAGCTTACCCGTACTCACTGAAAGGGGCTTTTACAATTAAGGAAGTAAAAAGCAGGAGCTCTTTCACAATGTTCTCTTCTTGCTAGACTGGCCAAGACTAACGGCCAAGCCATCCTCTCCGTTGTCAACACTGTTTTATCCACAGCACATGGCAAAGGCAACGGTGCCAGCAGCAGCACAAGCCAGGAGGATACCGTGCACATAGCCAAGGCGAATCTGCCAGTCTCCTTTCTCCCTGGCTTCTCCCCTCCGAAGCCCGAAAGACCTCTTCCTTTCACAGGAGATTAATCAGGCTCCCTGGCCCTGAGCTGCTACGTTATTCATTCTCTCTGCTGGAGAAGCTGGAGTAAGGCCAGCCGCCTGGATTTCTTTCATGCACAGTGTCCTGAAGAGACACATTTGGAAAAAGCACCCTGTGATAAATCATTACTGCTGCCAAGCATAGTTACAAAATACTAACAGACTTTCTGTCTTGAAAAGAAAGAAAAAACCCAAAGTTGACATTAACCTCTTGTGCACCATGATACCCGAGAACCTGCATGCAGAACACTTACCCACTGACAAAACCACCAAGAAACAACTGCGTAGTAAGTATGTTACAACGTGAATGCATTAGATTTGCATAAATCAGAAAGAAGGCGCTCTTTAATTTTCCAAAACACGCTTTTCTTTTTTGTTATCCTACTGAATTTAAAAGGAACTAGGTCAAAGACCAGATTTCAAATTAATATAATCTAGTCACTTAGAAATGCAGGTAATCACACAACAGGATTTTCAGATGTGCCCGAGAAGCCTACATACTCCTCCTCATTCAATATTTAAGAACTCCTGGAAAATCTGACAGAAGTCAAGTGAAAAATACTTTTTTTTAAAATGGCCCACGTCCAAAGAATTTATTTATCCCAATTAAAAACTGGATCAAGTTCTTTAGTGAAATGAAAAGTACTTTCAGTTTAAGCTTGTCACACTGTGACTAAAATAGCCATCCTGTTTTGTTAAAATATGGGTTTATAAAATATAGACTTAAAAAGCTCAAAGTCAGTACACCATACTTTTCCGCAACTGTAACACTGGAAGTGCTACGACACGCAGCGTGGGAAATACTTCTCGTCGGAAACGGGAAGAAAATTAAGAGAACTGACAATTAATAAGCAAATTGTTATGACAAGGCCTGCTTCGCTGTCATTATGTACTCACAAAGTAGCCTCCGTTTCATTTGATTTTCATCACACTGTGCCCTAATTTTACTGAAGTGCTTTCAGGTGCGGCTCCTGCCGTTAACCTGCCTCAGCCGTTCCCAAGCGCGATGCTGAAGGGGTAGGAACAAACAGTGCCCTCCCTCCCGAGGTGCTTCGGAAAATAAAAGGAGAAGTTTTGTTTCCACGACTTCACATGTATTGTAAAGCGATGATCACTCTGGAGTGTGTCAGGAAACGAGGTAAACTTTGCTGGTCGTGCCAAGAAGAACCAGCAGAGACAGCGGTCTCCATTTCGTAGCAAGGATGTGTCTCGGGCACATGCAGTCAGCAAAAAGTTCTTGCTTTGTTTAATTGTCAATAAAGAGAAGATAAAGAATAGCTGGATATTCAGCTTATAAACTGTTAGTGGGCTTTTATTTCGCAGGTCAGCTTGCATGGCAACATCTCCTAGCTGAGGATCCTTTATCAGCCATGTGGATCAGCAGACTACCAAAAGGCAGCTGTGATGCTTAGAGACCTAGAATTCAAATTTTTCTTACGTTTAAGAACTTTGATCTACTGAAGTCTTTCTAGATGTCTGTGTTTAATAACACAGCATTGTTGTAAATTTTCAAAACAAGTTTTGTTCCTGTAACATACAATTAAAAATACAGACGCATTTTTTAACTTGAATTTCTAAACAAAACGAAAAAATGCAGAAATGCTTTCCATAGTTTTTTGTTCCTTTTAATAAAACAGTGTTGGCAACTCAGTGATCGGAATGAGATATTTCACTGTGAACAACTTCAAGGAACACTTTTTAAAAAAAGTGTAAGGGGATGACTCAATTGTTTACATCAGACAAGAACAATGCGACGAATAGATCATTTAAACGCACTATTAACTCTTGTGGTACCAGTGAAAGAAAGTGTTTTGATGTAAGTTAAAAACAGACTAATTTGTATTCAGTAGAAAAATAAATTCACGTATTAATACTTCACTTGAAATTGTAACACAAGAAAATTGAAATATAAATTAAATGCCTCTTTTTAAATCGGTATATTGGAATCATGAGATAATCCGTGATCTTCATTTCTTACTCTAAGAATGGACTAAAGGTCCAGTTCCTCAGATTATTTTTTGTCTATCAGCAGTCAGTAACAGAGGTCTCGGAGGAGAGCTGGTGGTTGATAACCATTCTGAAGTACAACAAATGGTTTCATGCACCACTTTATCGTAATACCCCCAAGAGAAGATGCTGATTTTCAAGCCTGCTTAAATGTCCCAAAACGCCTTCTGCTAAGATCTGGACACCTTCTCAAAGTTTCTTGCAAAACGATGTCCCTAAACTTGCTCAGATTTTGGGGGAAGGGGGCGGGGGGGGGTGTCCTAAGAGAGTATGGGTCGGTTTCGATACCCATCACATCCTGAAATCCAAAACGGTGACATAAAAGGAAAAATAAATCCTTCCACGCCAGAAAGATCTTGCAGCAAAAAGTTCCACAATTCCCTCAAATAGGTCATTTAAAAATGGAAGCTTTAGCAAAAATTATCCACGAGTTATCTAAAAATATATCCAATATTAAGAAAAAAGTCCTCACACACATATTGAGCAAGTTAAAGTTTCTGTGCATGTGACAGAAACAGTCTGAAGAAGAGAAAGTTCTGAAGAGATTGACAGCTTAAAAACCAATCCTCTTATAAAGAAAAGATAATTTTTCCATTAAAAATATTAGTAAGTACTAGCCACTTACTTTTCCTTAAGGAAAAAAGAAAAAAGAAAGAGCAAGTGCAACTCCAATGAAGAGAATGTAATAGCGACGTTACAGACATTGATTCACCAACACTTAGTACCAGTACTTCGTGCATCAAAGAGATGCTTATACAACTGAAGTTAACCATACGTCTTCGCAAAACCAGTAACTTTACATACATAGTGCTGCAGTGGGAGCTGTAAAAGCCACATTAAAAAAGCCACCCTTGCAAAGCCACAGAAAAACCCTGGAGGCTGGGAAGAGGGTGCCGGAGCAGGGAGCCGATTTTAACCTTTACTGAATTGTGTTTGATCGTATTTGTCTGCATCACGCATTAGAACAATTCATTAGAGATCAGTAGGTTTTCTACAAGCTGGCCGATACTAAGCGCACAAAAATCCCTCAAAAATAAAAATATGAATCATACCTGGAATATAATTCTAGGATGGAGTGATATGGTTTCAACATCTGTCAGTGTAATAAACAAATGCAAGAATCTGTATCAACACTTCCCAGGGATAAGTCACACTGAATATAAATAATTTTTATCTTTAGGTACTGAAAAAAATTGTGATATGGAAAAATCCCACATCTTTGGTGGAAACTTAAGCAAAGGCATGCTCAGACTAATAAAGACTAATAATACTGAGGAGAGCGTGATGAAAACGGATCCAGTTAACAGACTATGCCAGAGGGTTCAGCTCTCTGGAGACAGCACTGAGGACAAACCAACCTCTTCAGAACAGACCCACCGCAGACCAGAAGAACATGCCTAGTCATGCTGCAAAGCGCTGAAGGACACCAGGGATCCAGCGGCTGGGTACGCACCCAGAAAACCAGCCGCAGTTCAAGAGAAGAGGCTCGGTCATCTTTGTAACAGTACGGTCTGGGCAAACAAAGCAGCCGTGGCCTGGCCCTCAGCGGTAACTCTCTGCGCTCCGCTTACCTCCGGCAGCATCTAGCAACCCTTTCCCTTCTCAAAGAAATAAAAAATAATTCACAATAAGCTTTGTTTCATTTTGTTACCATGCTGTAACAGAGAACGCTTCCAGCCAGTGCAGAAGTGTTTGATATCCGAAAAATGTTTTGCAAGTGGAGCATGGAATCAGTGTGCAGTTGATCGTGCTTCATGAGATCCTTCTTGTGAAAGGTTATGAAACTGCAGATTGTTTCTCAACTGTGACTAAATACCAAAATTAAATTTTAAAAAAAAAAAAAAAAAAAAAAAAAAAATCCCCCAAACTACAGCAGTACTATGAAATCCCAGAAACTTCCTCATGATCATCTGACACACTTCTGCTAAAGCTGCTTCAACTCCTATCGCAACAGCAGCTCTTTGAAGAGGTTAGCATTTCAGGTCCTATCAGACTAGAACCTCCTTGGGACGCAACTTCAGCTTGCCTTAGAGCCAAAGAGTCCATTAATCTCCCCACTCAAAGCTGCCTCTGACATACAGTGGTATTCTAACGCTTCTTTCAGAGCAACGGCTACAACTCACCTGACCGTCATCACAACTCATCCATCTTTTTCTATATTCTTCGCGGCTTACTTTATCACTGGATAGTCGAAAAATCAAACATATTGAAAATGAAATTTAATAAACTAACAACCTAATAATACCTTCCGCCATTCCAGTTACAGTCTCATCTTGACTTTTATCATCGCATTTAGAAGCTTAACACAAAATGAAATGATGAGACGAGAGGCTTAGTTTGCATTGAGGTTTTACAGTAGAACTGGGAATATAGGCTCCCTTTATCCCACACAGCAATTAATATTTCTTCCTTCCACACTATTTTGTAATATTCAAAGGATCCCTAGAAGAACCTTCCTTCATCCTCCCCAAACAAATATAAAAAGCACAACTTTCGCATTGTAGCATGTGCCACATGCTCTGCTGCTTAAAGTTTCTACTTTATATTCCTTCTATTACCTACCCTGCCTTAAAAAAAAATATATATTGCTGCTAAAAGATTATTCTCTTGTGGTCTCATTGAACCTATTCCTACAAGTTAATCAGAGAAAAGACACCGAAGTATAAGCTTTGACAAATCTCTTGATAATGGAGACACCAAAAAAGCTAAACTTGGAACTAAAAGTTGTGAAAAGCCACTTGAAAGAATGTTTTCCAAAGAGCTGAATTCAACTACCTGCCCTGCTGTAGTACCGCACACTTGCACGTTCCACAATGAGAGAGAGATCTGCCCAGTTCATCTATCGATGTCGTTTATTGCTTAGAAAATCTTCCTGAAATTGTGCCAAGCCACGTGATGTGAAAATTCACAAGCTAATTAGTAAAGGAAATTACCTACAGCTTTCTATGATTGGCATCAATTAATTTGAAATCATTGCAGGCAGAATTTCACTGCAAACAAATTACAGTTTCAACACTCAAAAAGAACAAAAATACCAAGCCTGATATTTAGCTTGAACTTTTCTCCATTTTAATTATTTTTCCTGTTCATGAAGATGTTTGCTTATTTTTGTGCCACATCAAGTTCTGATTACAAGAAAACAGACGTTATATGTTCAACACGCTAAGGTAAAATGACAAAATCAACACGCAAGTGTTGAATACTTCTAAAACAATTTCTTTATTTAGAAACATTTGATACTTAATAAGCTTCCAGAATTGTAAATAACTTTACTTCTAGTTTGCTTGCATAAAAAAAACAGAAATCCATTTTACAGATTCATTTTGTTTACACTGTCGTTAAACTTAAGGAATCCAAGTTGGTTGCTTACCTAAGAACTGGGGCTAGGCTTGTTCCAGTAAAGAAAGCCAACAGTCAGTCATTAGACATCACTGATTTTACAGATTAAATAGTTGAATTCACAGATATAAACCTTTGTTCTTAATTGACTTGTTTGTACTTTTAAAGCTATTATAGATATGGTAATTATTAAGGTTTCCTCAGACATCCTGGAAGGGACATTCCACTTTCCCAAGGGCTTCGCTTAACAAATCCCTCAAATTGACTATGTTATTTTTTTCTGAGGCAAGCAGGCATACTCTTTTTGAATTGTGTATGAGAAAACTTTTCTTTGGGGAAGAAGAGAAGGCAAGGTCATTTGCCATGGAAAAATATAACTCTCCTTTGCATATCAGCATGGTGCATTTCAGCACAGCTCTCAATAGATGATTCCTCAGAAAACTTCTACTCCCTCTACTGGTTCAGCGAGAGTAAGGCTATTACATACCCACTAGTGTATGTGAGTAACACCACAAAATCCCAGATGTATGCAAAATGACACAGAATATACATATTTTATTCTGTTCCCCTTACACATCTGTGTCGCTACAGTCTGACTGTAATAGTACACTGATACATTTCTTCCCTTAGACCGAAAAATTCTGCTAGATTTAATAACAAGAATTGATGCTTCTGATTTGCTTAGCACCTATGCAGTATCGCGTTTTAAAGCTCAACACGCTGACTCACATAGTACGCAGCAAAATGATTCTGACTCCATCCCTTGTCCAGCCTGTTGCTAAAGAGGCTATACACTACTGACGCCAGTACCAACCCCTGAGGGACATTCCTCGCAAGTGGCCCCCAGTTATGGCTTTGAACTTTTGACCACTCTCCTTTGAGCCTGACAATCCAGCCAGCTCTCCTCTCAGGCTGCAGTCCATCTATCTAGCCCACATCCCCTCCAGCTGGCCACAAAGGTCTTAGACTGTGTTGAAAGCCTCGCTAAAGTCAAGGTAAGTTGTGTCCACTACCCCATTCCCATCTGCAGAGCCAGTCACTTCATCACTGAAGGCGATCATGCTGCTCAAGCACAATTTGTAACTCGATAAATCTTTCTGCGTCAGCTTTTCCCAATGACCTTCTTGTCTTTCATGCCTGGAAATGGCTTTGAAGAAGTTTTCATAATTTTTCCCATGACTAAGCTGGGGTTGTCAAGCCTATTATTTCCCCAGAGCCCCTCATTTCTCTTAGATGGGTATAACGCTTGCCTTTTCCCAGACCCCAGGGACCTCACGCTTCTTGGCACGTACCTTCCAGCTTCCTACATTCTCCTGCGAAGATAGAGAGACGCCAGAAGTGAGCTCTGGTGGAAAGCATCTGGAAAATGACTGGGGAGTTCCAATTCATAACAACCTTATTACAGCTTTCATACAACACTATCTACACTGATATTCTTTGCATGAAGAGACTGTTCAAAGCTCTTTCAAGGTTTATTAGCAGTTATCAGTACAGTAAAAAGCCAGTTGTGTTCTTTAAGCAGCACTCAGCAGTTAGTCAACAGGGATTAAAGCAGCTAGGTTGCACAACTGAACAGTTCTGTTTACAGAAATACCTTTTTGATAAATCGAACAAAAAGGATCTACAAGGAAATTTAAAAATTATTTCTAAAACTTGTTACAACATTCACTATGCAGCTCCATTAAAACCGTTGGCCAATGCAGTAGAGACAAACACCACGTAACACGAGAAAGACACTCCCAGCATCATGTTTCCCTCTTTTATTCCAGGCCTCCTACCTTCCTCTCCAGTAGGAAACAAGAGCAGCTTCCGCAGCTGTACTCACAGTGCCAAACATCCATCACCAGTACCCCTTGCTTTCTTGTCTTGCTTATTCCTGCATGAAATCAAAGCTTATACAGAGGACTACTGAATTCCATGAGCTCTGGTCCAATACTGCTTTCTGCCAGTACAACACTCAGTGGAAAGCACTACATATAATCCACAAAGGCAAATCATTGTTTCCTTAGTTTCCGACAGCTCAAACCCACGCACACACAGTGAAGGCTTTCAGGTAAGTCTGGAGGGAGAAAAGGTGGTCGATGGCGCAGGTGTCGGTGGAGTTGACCACTGCCGAAGGGCAGAGCTCTGAAGGGGAAACGGCACAACCTGCAAACATTACCACTGCCGGAGCCCTTTAATTTCAAACATCGATTCCCTCGTTTGCAGAATGGATGCCCACATAAAGGAGCGGCTTAAAAAGCCTTTTTCTTTTCCCTAGAAGAAACTCTCTGGAGGTTAAAGAGCTCAGAACAACGTATGAGGACGGCAGAAGGGGAGATGGCTGCCGTAATGGAAGCAGCATTCAGAGTGGAGCAGGAGGACAAATCAGCCCCTGCTATCAGAAGGGACTTCGGCGAATTAATCTCAGCAATCAGATCCGTAGAATCGCTAACGAAGGGAAAGGTTTGAGAAGTATTAAAGCTGATACAGAAGAACTTGAAAATGGCCTCGCTGACCTACAGATACATCTTGGATAAAAACCATCAAGTAGGAATAAGTCAGAAAAATAATATGTGGTGGCTGAGGAAAAAGGAGTGATTGTAGAGGCACCGATAGAAATAAAAAGTGGGGAAACAGCAAAAGGAAAATAACTAGCTCCCAGCAGCTGTAAAGGAGACAATCCTGTCAAATACTGAAGGCATACCTTCCTCTTTTTCAGCTATTTGAAACGAATAGAGCAATCGGCAAAGAGGAAATACATCAAACATTTTTCTCCCGCCTCCCTAAACCTATTTCCCTAAGTTTGCAATTTCACCTTTTTGAACAAATGGGACAGAGTCTGAAGATTCTTTCATTCATTTCCTTTTGGGGGAGGAAAAAAGAACATTTCAAGCTCTGATACAGGCTACTTTAATAAAGAGGGAGGACCTAAATAAGAATTGCAGCTGTATCAGAACAGTAAATAGACAGGATACACAGGGCCTGCCTTTCAAATAGCGTTATATATTGAAGAGAACAGTGCAATGTAAGTGTGGGAAAAGGATTTAGAAGTCCTCAGAATTTAGGCCTCATTGTAAAGAGCACAAAATACAGCATTTCAAAGACAGAGATGCTGCTCTATCATAAAAAAAGAAAAAAAAAAAAAAATCGGACCTTAAGAAACATGGCATTCTTCCAATTCCCTCACAAAAAAATAAAGCCAAAAAATTAAGAATATTGAGAACTACAAAATTACGAGTGTTCAAGAAGATTTATCTCAAAGAAAGCATAAGAAGTTGAACTATTCCAGAACTAATGCAGTAAAGTGCAGTAATCTGGTGGGCTGAAACATTGAGAAAAATGGAAGAAAGGTATATCATAAGGTTTAAAAACAGGGGCAAAGAAAAAATTAGTTTTATAAGGGTAGCACAATATGAGAAGTTAGAAGGGGGGGGTAGAGATGAGGAGGAAGGCTTAAAATAGGGCTCAAAAAAAACTTTGCATGTGCAAATCATTTAAGAATACCATATAACACCATGAGATGTCAAGCAGAAAACACCGAGAAAGGACTACAAATCCCTCCCCAGGAAAAGATCAGCCTGTTCGTCTGTATTTGATGAAAGCAAGAAAGATAAAGAATAAAACAATAAATTAAATCCTAAGAGGGTAGAAAACGCCACAAAAAGGATGTGGAAACAGAACTCACTGAATGATGCTTCAGGTAATAAGGTCACTTGTAGGGCTCTGGAAACACCAGAGGTGGGGTGAGGATACCCATGGCTTGTTACTCCTACGGGGACAGAGGCAGCCTTAGTCAACAGACTTGTTGTTACAGCTGGCGATGTTCAAATTTGTGAAAACATTGGCAAGGCTTAGGCTGAGAGCGCTGGATTCTCCCCCGCTCCCCCCCATCCATGCACACACAGAAGCATAAAACAATACAGGTTGATAAACTTTAGTGGAACAGTTGAGTCAGTTAGCAAGAAAATCATAAACACAGCAAAGGACTGAACAGACCTGTCAAATAAGAATTATCTATGAGCTATGAAGCAAGTTAGGTTAACATCTGTGGTGTTATAAATAATAAAGGGGAAAAAAGGGTATTTGTGGATCAGACATAAAGAAATTAATATTAGAATAATATGGGCACTAGCTGCTAAAATTTTCTCTAAGATAGGTGCGCAGAAGAGGAGCAGAAACTTTATTGTCCAAGCATCCTCTATGTGTCTGGGAAGAGAGTCTGGTATATGAACACGCCAGATTCTGACCAAATGAATACGCCTGACTAAGGAGAAAAGTGTGTGCACAGGTACGCACATATCTTCCCAACGTATGTCCTTCCTAAGAAGAAATACATTAAATTACATAAATGAAAAACATAACTTTCAGGAAGGGTCAGTTCATTCTTAATAAAATCAAGGATAGACTTTACTGTGGTCAGAGGGGCTATGGATTTGTCCACATAGTTGAGACTTGTTTAAAAAAACATTTATGAAAAACTAGCAAACTTTCTGGAAGAAAATGGTCTGAATTATTATTTGGATGGAATACCCTGAACATGTGGATACATTTGGTATTCAGTACCACAAGTCATTAAAAGATCTATCAGAGTTACAGAATATCTCACTTTTAATGCCTTCTTAAATAAAGATATCCCAACATCTACAGGACCCACCAGCTGGATTTCATCACTCAGCAATTTCTTGAAATGAAATCCAAAAAGCATTTGTGACCCTCTAAAACTCTTCTGGGGTAAAAATTAGACTTGGACTTCCAAAAGAGATCAGATAGATAAGAAACTGCATGGAGTTCTGGCAAAGCAGTGATGAGACCTTCACAGAAATGCCTTTTATCTTAGAAAGGCAAGATTCAAAAGAAAAGAACATTTGACAGGGGCTCTTTTAGTCCTGGAATTAAAATATAAAGTGGCAGGTTCAAAAAGGCCCTATAAATACATTGGAAGTTAGAAGTAATTGGCTCTCCCATGAACCAGGAAAGAAGAACAAGTTTTAAAAACCCTACACCAAAAATATTATGAATGACAGGCAGACTCCTAACCGGTAAGCTCAAGATAAAAATTGTGTGCATTATACCAGTTAAGAACAAGTAAGATACAATTCCTAACTAACTCAGAAGAAAAAAGCAGATCCTTTGGGCCAATTTGTAAAGGATTACATGCTTCAGATAAATTTAACACCTAAAAAAAAAGACAAGACACTAAGAATCTACCTCAGCCTGCACCAGAAATAAAAGGCAGAAGTTCTTGGACTCACACCTCACAAAGTGAAGAGAAATATAAAACGTCCAAGTTTTGCAGCTGAACATTACTAGGTTCTAAAGGGAATCTGAACTCTTACAGTAGTATTAATTTAATGAGATAACATAAGAAGGAAATAGTCCATCTGCTTAGAAAAGAAACAAGGATAATTACAATAGGTGGAAAGACAGGATCCATTACACAGGCCTATTTCACTAACACGATACTGGAATGAATATATTAGTGGATTGATTTGATGAAAACTTATTAAATACATACCTAGATCGATGGATGTTTGGTATAAGCAAGCAAACTGCAGATAAAGATGAGACAGGTCCTTGAATATAAAACAGATCAAAACAATAGAGTACCTTACAGTCTCTGGATTCAGAGAAGAGAACAGAATTGCCCTGGAAGGGCTGAATTAGGGGGAAAGAAGCCTCAAAAAATGTCTGACAAGCAGCAGCAGGCAGGAGTGCCTACCTGCAGGTTTTAATGCAAGCGCTTGCCCTAGCCATAGGGCTTCTGGCCACAATCATCCTGCTGGATCTTCAGCCAGAAGGAATAAAACAGTGGCGCAAAGCCCAGCTCTTTTACGCTTTAAAACAAAACATATTCTAGGTGAATGTAGCCCTGGATACAAACTTACGAGTCAGAAAACTTCCATGTCTGCACACCTCTGTAAATTAGTTTAGGATAGAAAAAAATAAAGGTAGCATTTAACTATACTCGGATCACATTTCAGCTTTAAAGACATTGTTGTCTGGTAGCGTTGTGGAATATCCGTTAATGACAGAAAAATACAGCCTAATCAAAATACTACTGCAGTCATAATGTGTCCTCAAGGCATTACTGTAAAGTACCTTGAGTGCCCTTGAGTCACAAGAGAATTTTTGTTAAGACAAGAGATTAAATATGTGCACAAATACACATGCACAGAGTTGTACTGCATACAGTACGCTGCTATGAAATCCTATCAGTAGAGTTCTGAAAGTACACACGCACACCAAATTAACCACAGGAGATTACACAATCCAATGCTGCAGTAGAAATTCATTTCTTTTAATTGGCATTACTGCATGTAACTGTACATTCATACGCACGCAATTGGTATTCTTCTTTTATAAATATTTTGTGTGTTCCTGAACCACAACACCATAAAGAGTACCAAAGAAAAAAACCCACCCCAGCTGAGTCAAAATAAATTTTAACCACAGCTCTTCAGAGAAGTTGCTCAGCAGTTTCTGAAGGAGGAATAATAAGGCAGTATTTTCCTGTTACCACTACCAGTGCTCTTTTAATCATGAAGAATTATCAAACCACATCACAACATCTAGGGATTGTTAGCTTGACTTCACTGACCCTGTTTGCTAACTACATTACTGCAAATGAAAGAAACTGCAAAGAACAGTCATCCCAAAGGCCAGTGTGCTCACTTGGATTCCCCAAGAAAAAAAGACACAATACCTTTAACCCTGCTTCAAAGGTTTATTCCTGCACTGGAATGCAAAATAACTGGAGTGTAGGAAATTAAGACACACACATTGCAATTTCATCCAAACCCACACCCACCAGAGACACCCGAGTGGGCAGTCACCTACCTACAGAATTTAAAATCATTACACGGAAGGTGAATCAACAGCAGACCTGAAACCTCTAGCAGATTATTCTCACAACACAGAACTTATGATTTTGAGTTTGTTCCCAATTCCCAGAGATGGGTGTAGCTCTGTGTTAGTTTCCCTGTGAAAACAGGTTGTTCCGGAGACATCTGCCTCCACTGCCGGGGCAGCTCACGCTCCCCTCTCCGCCGGCTCTACCCTCCAGATCACGCTCTCCCGTAACGAAACAGCTTCTGACGCCACGAGGCAAATCAGAGCACCAAAACCATCAGTGAAGCTTCATTTCCAACATCTATTTAGCAATTGAAATATTGTTAATAAAGATAATTTAAGAAATTCAATAAATACCTAATCTTTTTAAAGCACTTGGCTTAAAAAAAAAAAAAAAAAAAAAAATCCAGAACCCCCAGTGTCCCGCCTATGCCTCCACAGAAACAGCCCCACAAAACCGGAAGAGTGAAGGCAACAGTCACGTAGGTGACCTGAAGGTATGCACTCACCACGCGAAAGTGTTCCAGAGAATGAAACGCTTGGACCTAGCTGTTAAACATGTACGCCTGCTCAAGGGGGTGGGAGGGTTCCTCAGGATCTTTTCCTTCACGTACCAAGAGACTGGGAAGGAAGGGAGGATGAAGAGAAAAAGGGAGCTTGGAGGCTTAGGATAAGCAAAGCAAGCAAGCGAGGTGATGAGCATCAAGTCGGGTTGTTCAGACCAGCACGGAAGGACTGCTCTGTCACTCTCAGTGACAGGGTGACAAATTCCTTTTGTATATTATTAGATAACTACTCTCCCTTTTTATCAACTTTTAAAGCATCGAATTTGTAGTTCACCAGAGTGGCAAAGCAAATAAATAAAGCAAATTTCAAGCTTGTAATACTGGATGCTACACAGAAATGTACATGGAAGATTTATTGATTTTTTTCCTCACTGTATTGCAAAGAAATACAGAATTAAATAAATTTATTCAAAAAATCTAAGCAGCAATGAATTCATCTAGTGTCATGTTATAGTTTGATAGACTAACACTGATCTGAAAAATTATCTTCCAGTGGAAGGATGTTTTTTCCATCTAGACACTGTTAATATAACAAACCTTATCATCTCTTTTTTTTTTTAATTCCCTCTCCTCCCCTGAAGAATGCCAAACAGAACTTCTCAATACAGAAACTTATTTCAAAGGCAGAATTGCAATAAATTATATTAAACATACAGTATAGTCATTAGGCATTAGAAAAAATCTCATCTATTAAAGACTGTCATATTGTTTTTCAGGAAGACCTCTCTCTTTTTCCGTTCTGCTCAGACAGAAAGTACAGCCCTATCAAATCTTGTTATTCCAGAACTGACATTTTTCATTCATGTAATAAGAGCACGTATTTGCAAAGCTCTGCATATACAAGATCCTTAATATTGCTTTGGGAGATAAGCCAAAAGGAATACTAGGGACTGATAACAGAACATCTGACAAAGATATGGCTTTGTACAGAAACCACAATTTAAGATTATTTGTCTATGTAGTTTTCCAAAGGTTGCAAGTATCATCAGAGGGCTTGTACTATCCTGGGCTTTAAATTGTAAATGTGATACTTCACACAGATACAAAATCACAAGAGGACGGAGCCATCTGCTCATGTGTCTTCCCAAAACCTACGGGTCTTTTTATGCAGGTACCTTCCTCAGATTAACCACTCCTGCAACAAAAGACTACGGAGTTCAGAAGGAAGGAAAATCTCCTTCACAAAAGCAGTGAACGACAGCCACAACCTCGGGCTCAAATTACGAAGGGCGTCTTTGCAAAATAGACATGTTTCCCACCATACGAGATACACGCTAATTACAGTAACTAATGCAAGGAAGTCAACACCATGATGCACCGCTTAAAAGGTTTCATGGCAAGTATCTTCAGGATCCACCAACGCAAACTGAGACTGTCACCAGAAACCAGACTCTAACAGGTACCTGATCTCCAAGGACCAAAGCGAAGTCAGCACTGCTACAAGGCAACTCCAGGCACAGCGAAGCCGTACTGCTGGGAAACACAACTACCCTTCCCTAAATAAAACTGGGGTTGTAAGATATTAAAAGGTGTTGGGGGGGGAATTCTGGCACTGTCAGAAATACATACTAACTTGTCTCAACCAAGGGAAAACAGCTCGTTTTTTCCATTGCATTCATCACCATTGTATCTCTGCATCTTCGCTTGTGGTTTCCCATGGAATATACATATGCACTATTTACACAGACACACAAGCACAAATAAACATTGTATCCCAAAATATTCAAAATGTGCTGCCAGATGGCTTTAAAAAAAAAAAAAAATCTAATTAAAAACACTTACGCTGCCAGCACTCCGTTTTTGGAAATAAAGACAAAAGTTAAATAAAAATGTTTTTAAAGCGTATCAATATTTTTGTAATATTTCGCTTCACATTTACAATCTCTCCTAACCTCCTTCATGGATCAGACAGGCCAAGCCATATGAACCAGTGCTAACTGTAAACTCCTTTCGTGGCATGGTGGAAAAAGGAGACTAACAGAAATGGTGACTAAACTTGGGCACATTCTCCTTAATTCAATCTCTTCCCATTCCTCTCTCTCCCTCCTGTTTAAAAAAAAAAAAATTGCTATTGCTATTACAAGTATTGTCTGTAATGAAGAAGATTTCACTGCCACAAGTTAACCACGGTCGTTTTCCAGGAAAAAAATATTTTCTTAATTTCCATAATTGAAACATGAACCGTGACGTTAGTTTACTACAGGTTTATGTATAACTATTATTTGGTTTTCACTACATCTTATCTTCCCCATAAAAACAGATTGTGGTTTACACACATTTTAAAATAAATATACATATATTTTTAAATTACAGCACAATATTAAAATGACCTTTGATGATGTTTTGAGTCTACAAGATCGTCAACTGAGTACATCTATTCATTAAAAAGAAGAAAGACCCAGTAAGACCAAAACACACATAAAAGGAATACTTTCAAAAACTGTAAATAAAACACAAGCACGAGGAGTTGACATTTACTTACCACTGGACCTGTTTTTGCGGTTTGACTTCCCTCCTGTGAGAAGCATCTTGAGACTGTTTCGAAACATGGCGATCCTGTTCCACTTTCTGTATCCCAAAAACTGGGAAAAGCAAAAGAAGAAGAGATGTAAAAAATCAACACTCTGATTTGGACAATGGGAAAACATTACAGAGAAACAGTAAGAAAGTGGGGAAA
>VZTL01068771.1:42814-80253 GCA_013400535.1 Scopus umbretta | reverse complement strand
AAAAAAAAAAAAAAAGCCCATACTTCCACATTGGAGGTGATTCAACAATTCTGTCAACTGCCTCTTCGTGTATTAATTTGTGGTTGAAAAGTAAGTGAAGTAGGAGCCTGTAAACAAGAACACCTCTGTGCCAGACCACGAGATCCCATTAGCTCATTGTCCGGTTCAGGCAGCAGCTCACACTGTAGCAAATCAAGACAGAATTTACTCCCAAAACCTACACAATATTCAGTAGAAGTTTATGAACACTATCTAATCAAAACTTCTCAAAACATTGTATCTATAGCTAGATACATATAAAAAGTATTTGCAAATTTCTATCAAAACGCCTTTTTCAATGAGAAATCACTAAATCTATCAGTGACAAACCACTTCCAAAATTCAGAGGAGCATAAGAAGTGTAAATCTTACAGCATCCTACCTCCACACAATGCTTTGCCAAGCTGCAGATGGGAGCATTACAATATTGCTTAGCGGTATAGTCCCACCCAGACGTGCAGACTGAAAGCCCTCTGCGACAAACCACTTTTGATCGTTCAGTGCAGAAGGCTGGCGGGCATTCCTACTGCATGGCTACGGCAGTTCACCACTAAAGATGAAACAAAACTTTGTAAAGTGGAATCAGGACTTGGCAGCACCAAGTCAATGGAATATACACAGAAGATAATGGCAACTAAAGTTTTAAAACCAAACTCATTAGATAAGCCTTAATTCCTGTACTTTTACTGCTGACAGATACCACGACAACATTCTGTATTGGCAAGCAGAAAAATGGTTAGTCCATATCTCGCTGCTTATTCCTTTATTCATCTGCTTCTATCTATCTCAGAGAAGATCCTGAGGCATTCAATTTCTTTCGTACATCTTCCCTTAATTCCCAATAGGGATGAAGGAAAGAAGATTTTTAAAAAGGATAATTCCTTATGTGTTTTTCTGAAAAAGAAGAAAGTCCTCTGACAGAAAATACACACTCAGTTATGCAAAATAACAGAAAAGCTTGTTACTCGTAAAATACTCTACTTTAAAATTTCCTGGTAGCACCAGATTATCTCTTTTCATGAGGGACGCTGAACACACTACGTTAGAAATTAAGAAGTGTGTATAATAAGAAGTGTATATTACGACACCAAAAAAGTACCTTTCTGAGTATTAGTTTTTCAGGATTTAACAACATGTGGAGACTAAATTAACATTTTGTGAACAAAAAAATCTAACCTTTCACAAATTAGTGAACTGTTTTCAAAGAGCATTCAAACTTCAGAAAGGAATAGGTAACAAGGACTTTTTTAAAACAAGTGACAGATTTATAAAGCTAATTATCACAAGATGAAAGAAATTGAAAAATGAAGGGAAGACACAACACAAACCGAGTTAGGCTTTCAAGCATTTACTCCACATATAACGTACATTGTACACAGAAATCTGTTCCACATTTGCTCGTAACAGCTGATGGACTGAAAGTTCCCATGCTCCTCAAATAAATAATTCAAGGTTTAACCTACACTCTTATTTTAAATTGCCCTGAAATCCAAGAGGATGTTTTGAGACAACCTGATGGCGATGACTTGTAGCCCAGAAGAGCACATTTAAGCAGCAGTCCAACATTCACAGACTAGACTGCCATGCGTCGTAACTGATACTTGTCAGTATACGTCAGAAGCTCCGCAAACTTCATGATGATCAAACACATTAAACTCTCTGCCTCACACAACAGCTCTGACTCACAACAGGAGTGTGAATAAGTGATTATAACAACTCTGAAGTCAAAGGAAGCGTATATTTATAAGCTTGGTCCATGCATATTTAAAAACATAGCAGAATTTAGAGATTAAGTATTTCCAGGAACTTTAGGAATGAAAAAAGCATTGTTGTAACCTAGCAAAAATGCCAAGAACTTCTAGGATCATTTGGAAAAAGGAAAACAAAAAAGGAATTAAAAGGACTAAATCCTACTAATTACAGCCTTTTAAGCAATTAAAGAGTTTATTAGACAAAGTTCTCTGAACTAATAGGCTTTAGAACAACTGAACACGAACGAAAATTAATCATTTTATGTTCTCTCATGAAAGCCTGACATGAAGGTCTAGCTGTCCATCCCCTCTGGCCCCTCCTCGCCAAAATACTTAAGAGATCTCTTGACTATCTTTCCTACAGATCCTGCCACTGACCCTCATAACTCGAGAGCCCCTGCATTTGTTCTCTCTCCTTTCCTCCTGCCAGCGGTTAGATATGCCCCTACTGTCTTTGCTTCTCCAGCTATCCTTGGTGGAGATACATAAAAATAACTAACAGCATTCACACTGGGGCAAGCATGCAGCAGGTCAACAAGACAACATTTCGCAAGGAAGCTGGAAGTCAGCTTCAATCTCTGCTTTTATTTTAGCAAAATAAAGCAGCCTTTAATGCTGCAGTTGAAAAGTAATTCCGAGCATGTAACACAGTAATATTCCCATGTACCTGGAGTTCCCAACAACAGTCCTAAGGTGAATGCGGCCAAACATATTTCTTGATGAATCTGTGGTGATTATGTTCACTTAAAGTCTGTGGTGTTTATGTTTAGAAGCAACTTTTACACAGTTAAAGCCTGAGAGGAATGAGACAAGTACTGTATTATTATGAAAACCCATACAACTTACTCTGAGGAACAGCTCATTTTGGTACTGTGCTTGGAAAACAGCACTTCCAGAGGGCTAATGAGCTTGGCAATGGTGCCAGACCAAAGCAGCTATTTGCTTCTGGAGCTGAGGCAGCAGCAGGAGGACACCACCAGAAAGGTGCAATTCTCCATCATTCAGCACAGATGTACTCTGCGTAGGCTTGAGCTCCCTCTCCTCCATTAACAGGAGACGTTTGCTTTTCATTTTGTCTAGAACATAGTCATACTTCTTGTAAGAAGGATAAAGAATAAAAGCACAATTGCTAAGAGAGAGATATGCTGCTGACAGACAGCTTATGATTCACTCTGCATCTAGATAACCTTACCATTCTCAAACAATAATTCTGGTAAGATAAACTTGCCGATCACAGAATACTAACTAATATACTTTGCAACCTTATCTTGTCGGTCAAGGTGTCAATTTATTTTTCAGGCAAAAAAGTTTCTCCAACGATGCTTTTTCTGTAAGTGTTGGGATTTAACACCAGAAAAACTAAACAGCTATTTAAAATGAGATCAGAAACACTACTGAAAGAGTGCCATCACTCACTAGAAAAAAAGTCAAAAGTCAGAACCAGTTCTCTCTTGAACATGAAAATGTGGTGACCTTGAAATTAAGGAAATTTAATTTTGAACAGTGCTTTATCATTTTGCATAACCTGGTTTCTAATTCTAGATTAATGATAGAGACTGAATTCATAAGGGACGCCTATGTTCTCCATATACAGTGTCAATTATACTGCCTCTGAGAAAACTGATAACCGAGAAAAAGTTAGGAATACGATCACCTCACTTTCATCAACTCATCTTCAGTGGTTTTAGTGTCTTCTGTGTTGCCTGTAACAGTTAAAATCACAGCTTTGGTTGTAAATATTATTAGTAGCTGCCTCCATCAACAACCATTTGAACTAAGTATTAAAGCTTGAAATAAAACTGTTCTGCAGAAGTTGAGTCTCGTTAAACTGTCTGCCTTGGAAGAAATTTTAGGGCACTTTCTACAGCTGGAATCAACAAGTCTCGTTCTGCCAGGACCAACAATCCTGATTCTGCCCCAAACCACCAGAAGACTGAAGCTCAGTGAGTTTCTCCACCAGGAACAGCTCGCATTTCAACTTTTAGCTATGACATGGAGCAGCCAAAAACATGTCACTCAAAAAAAAACCCCACCCCAGCAACATACTGCATGTTCTGTTTGAGGCTCCTCTCAGTCTTAAGTTAATTTTGAAGATATAGTGGTATGACAGTGGCCTGGTTTCAGCTTAATTCAGAGTTCATTTTCTTCCTAATAGCTGCTGTAGGGCTGTGTTTTGGACTTAGTATGAGAACAATGCTGATAACGCACTGATGGTTTGGTTGTTGCTCAGTAGTGTTTACACCAGTCAAGGACTTTTCAGCTCCCCACGCTCTGCCAGGGGCACGAGGAGCTGGGAGGGGGCACAGCCAGGACAGCTGCCCCAAACTGCCCAAGAGACATTCCATACCATACGGCATCATGCTCAGTATAGAAACTGGGGGAGTTGGCTGGGGGGCAGCGATCGCTGCTCGGGGATGGGATGTGCATCGGTCAGCGGGTGGGGAGCAATTGCATTGTGCATCACTTGTTTTGTATATTCTTTTATCATTATTATTATTATTATTTTCTCTTTCTCTGCTGTCCTATTAAACTGCCTTTATCTCAACCCACGGGTTTTAGGGTTTTTTTTCCGGTGCTCTCCCCCATCCCGCCGGGGCGGGGGGAGGGTGAGCGAGCGGCTGGGTGGTGCTCAGTTGCCGACTGGGGTTAAACCACAACAGACAGGAACTGAAAACAAAAATCTAAGCAATGTAAAAAGTGGCAGGAAATGTTACAGCACTTGACTAGGTCAAGAGATTAAAGGAAACTTGAATTATTTTCTTAATTCTTAAATGACCAGAAATACATACTAAAATACAGGCCTAATTAAGGAGCTGCTGTAAGCCCATTTTGCAAACCTGCTCAAGTCTCAAGAACATCCAATATGGAACTGAAGTTCAACCCATTGGCAAGCACTGGTGATTTCATCAGAACACAGAAGACTTTGGATTTTACAAAAAAACAAGTTGAAAAAATTAAAACACCAAAGTATATTTATATAGAATGCTGTGTCACTATTATACATTTTGTTTACAAAAAAGTATGACTATTTTAATTAGCAGTTAGAACATAATAAATAACGTGGANACTCCAGGACACGGTTTAGTAGGCATGGTGTTTTGGGTTGATGGTTGGACTAGATGATCTCAGAGGTCTTTTCCAACCTTAACAATTCTATGATTCTACGATTACATCAGTATTCCTGTTGATCACCTCCAGTAGGAAAAGACAGAGAATGACCAAACACGAATGTGTGAAAGCTCTTACACCTTTTTCTCTATATAGAGAAACAATCAGGTTAAAAATTGGTAAAGCTGATATAGGAAGACAGTGCTCATGCTCCATGTTCCAATTATAGGTGATCACAGATTATCAAAGAAACAGAGGACAACTTCCATTCCACCTAAACAACTAAGTAACTACTGCAAAGAAAATCTGGGACCATGGGGAAGAAAGTTTCTCCTACCTTGATATCTTTAGACAAGTTCAGTCTCTAATAAACAGTGTCTTCCTCCATTCACTGAAAGTCCTGAAAGACATTAAAAAAAAAAAAAAAAAAAACAACAGCATTTAGTAATCATCTTCTCATCACACTACCATGTCCCATGCTGTCTACCTGCACACACAGAACTATAATAATCTCATCCCAGGAATAAACTCACAACTTCTTCCAGAGTATTACTGTATAAGCTATCAGACAGCCCCCACTCTTTATCATCACAATTAAAAAGTTAATGCTCATGCTTTTGATTCTTTGTTTATCGACAGTAGTTTTGGCCACTTGGCTCTTCCCTCTCACCACTTTCCGAATGGGAGGAGAAGAGCAGATAACACTTTCCTTTGATACACACCATATAGTGCACTATTTAAAAACTAGTATGTTACTTCCAAATATTTTCCTTCAACTTAGCAAGCTCTCCTGCTAAAATCCTGCAACCTCCCCTCAGTGTTTTTTTTAAAACTCAATCCTTACATAAACACAACTCCCATGAAGGGATTCAACACTAAATCAAGAGCTCAGTACTTGGCCCTTTGCTCTGTCATCACATACTTATAACAAGTTCATCAGCAAAGAGCCACAAGAAATGTATCTCGCTACTTATTGAAAAAGACCAGAGCACCTATTTTCATACCACCATGTGTTTATTTGTACTGACGATATTGCCTTACAGGCTTTACCAATCTATTCTTTTACAAATCTCATTTGAGAAACAGCAAGTAGAAGGAAATACAGACACATCTTACTTGTCATCAAACAAAACAAACAAAAAAACCCCACCCACCCAACAAAAAAAAAAATCAAAGTAAACTGAGACCACCTTAAGTTTGAAATTTTAAAGCAAAGTAGAATAATAGTCAACCACTTCAGTAGTTTTTTGGTTTTTTTTTTTATTCTACTGCAAAAGGATACTGAAAAGTAACTGACAGCTTAACTTGTAATTCACACTGCTCTGCGGAACCTTAACAGAAACTTCTCAGTCTTATATGCATAATTTTGTATATAAAACTGTAAGACCTTCCATAAATTCATGAAGCGATCCTGTCTTATTTCTCAGGGTTGCCAATTACCTCCCTGCTCTCAATTTTTCACTTCTGCGGACAAATAACTAAAAAGCTAGTAACCAGCACACGACGCTCACCAGGACCGCGGCTGTTTCAATCAGTCAAGCAAGGAAAACGTGCAAATGCAGCCCTAATCCCACAGCACTAGCAGTGATTCTTGATCAGCGCAGAAGGGTCTGCCCAGCCGACGTCCCCCTGGCTACCTGACCTCTGCCGGAGCCTCCGCCAGCTCACGCACAGCCGCAACCCAGACCCTGCACCGCAGGCTGCCCGACACCGCGCTGCAGGATGACGTCCCTTCTTCAAACTTCCCTTGCTGGGTTCTGCAAACTTCTGCTTGCATCCATCTGCCTGAGCATTTGCATTGTGTAGAAAATATAGGGTTAGAAAGACCCAGCTAGAAATTTCTGAATGAGTGTCCAACCACATATAGCAAAAGATCACAGAGAGGGAGCTTATTTTGACTGAGCCCATACGGAGGCCAAATCCAAACATGTTCAGATCAAGGGAGATTTTCATTAGAGATTACTTCTCAAAAAAAACTATATTCCTTAGATCCTAAACAAACAGAAAAAGAAAGGATCTTAAAACATTTATTTGCTATTCCCTACAGTTCTTTTAACGGTCAAAAACTAAGTACTTGCAAACACCTCCAGCAGATGACTGAGCAAAGAGAATTTTTTTCTTTCCAAAGCAGCAATGTTACAATTTTTGGAAAACTGAAAGCATGCACGGAGTTTTGGAATAACTAAAAATAACTCCTTATAAATGTTTCAGTTTGCTGCCATCTATCTTCTTAATACATCTCTCTTAATATGATACCCTGTAAAACAAAGAGGAGAATATGGCTTATGCCGTGTAGGCTGTAGATGAGTGCTGACTACCCATAATTTGCTCAATAACTTTCCATCTGTATTCAGAGAGCATATTTGATGAATATGCTCTGCACTGAGCTTTCAAATAGCACAGCTTTCATCTGCTCATATTATTACATTAGAAATCTTTATGTGAATGCAGCAGATATTAGTGGGTTGTCAATAAAAACAGAATGTCATTAAAGTGCTTTTATTTGTTAAATGCCTTTAACCCTCTAATTATATTTGTAAATTCTGCTATTTAACTGTATGAAAGTTACAAATTCTGACATGTTGTGTCATAACAAATATATTTAGAGACTAATATACAAACAGTAATATGGGGGGGTGTCAATTTTAGAATGATTCCCTCTTGATTAACCACATAAATCACTACTACGGTGTGTTTCAATCAGAAGCAACATACAGTCAGGATTTCTCTAGATAGTCTAAGAGTTTGGGGTTTTAAAGCCTTCGTCCATTGGTATGGCTGCAAGTAATAATATTTTTTTTTAATTACTCCTTTTTTAAGTTATTATATCAGTACAGTTTTTTCCAAGCCAGCGCTCTTGGACCTGGCAGAGCAAAGATAACAGTCCTACTTCTTAACTCCTACTCATCTCCAAAGCCAGCACAAATAACTGACTATTGTTTGCTCCCCACAAGCACAAGGGGGGGTATCGGTAAAACAGGCGCAGTTGCAGAACAACTGTCCAGCACTGTCCTGCCAGCTGCAAAAAGTGGTTCAGTCTTCACATTCATTCTGCCTTTGGCCATCAATGAAGAAGCCAATTACTGTCTGTTAGGATTTTTGCCCGTAAAAGCCAACTATGAATAGCCACCTAATGACTCCCACTTGCCATCCAAGTTTGGAAATTTAAAACATGACCTAGGAATAGGAATTTTCCCAAGTTCCGCAATACCAAAAAAAACAACCAAAACCCTAAGGAATGCTTTTTGCCAATGGAATCAGGTAATTTATGTCAGGAACAACACAAATAGAAACAAGAAGCACTGAGAATCTCACAAGGATGTTCTGTGATACAAAACAGCATGAAAAAATGTTTCACCCACCAGTCGCATTTGCTGACATTGTTCAAAAGAAAAGAAATCAACAGTTGGATGCAATCATCAGCCCAGAGCAGTATCGATTCAACTATACATTTCCTATACTATATTTACTGTTCCAGTATATCCATCACTTTTTTCAACTTCATCCAGTATAATAGAAATAGTCCCCTTTAAACAGTTCTCGATAATTCTCTGCAGTTGGGACCTTTTCACTGATTTGGGCAATTTCTGAATGAACACATCGTGGCCAAAGCTGCTCAAACAGTAGTGAATGAAAGGACATTACGTAATTTCCAAAATAAGAAAACAAAGAAATGCTATTACAAAGTACAAGTTAGTAATAATGTCACAAAGCCAAGTAAACAAAAAGTTAAGAAACTCAAGAATTAAGGTTTAGCATGCTCAGTAGCTGAGGCAGTGAAGTAATTCAGACACAAAGCAGTCAGCCTGCAGACTTGCCATCCCAACTAATTTCTTGGTTATACCTGTGTCGGTAATAACCATACTGAATTCTTCTGCAGAATGGTGTTAAAAAACAACCAAAGGGTAAACCAGCAAAGACTCGCATTCACCATACCTCTAACACCCTTCACATCTAGCTTCAAATGAGTTCTTAAAAAGAGCTGCTCTTATCTTCTTTTAAACATGTAAATACATGGTCACAAGCTAAACTCAACTGCTAAATATGTACACTCTAATGCACCAAAAAAGGCATAAAAATTAAAGCTACTATGAAATTACTACCCTAAAGAAGGGCACCGAGTTAACGTAAGAATTACTGAAACAGGTAAGAACAGCAGCTTAAGGGAAGGAAAAAAAAAAAAAAAAATCACAATACTGTCAACACTTTTAGCTGACAGAATTAAGCACCCTCCCCTTGCTCTAACCCAGAAGACAAGTACCTACAAAAGGAACGAATGCTTTCAGGTACAGCAGCACGCGTTCCAGCTGCAATGTGTTCCTGTCAAGCTAAAATCCATGACAGAAAGAAGACTTAAAGGTTTAAGATTTAAGAAGCAAAACAGAAAACCTGCCTTCCATAGCCATGTGCCTAGCGCTGTAAAGAGTACAGTATGAAACGACACTAGGAGAGTATCATTTGATTTCACAGTAACAAGTTTGAGAAGCCTGTTGAGATATCTTGAGATTAGTATCACCCGTTCTATATTCGAAAATACTTAACATCAGTATTGAGCAAACTTCCAATTAACAGTACAAAATATAAGACTAGTCTTTCTATTCATCCTAGAGCAAACAAAGCAATCTTTTTCCCCATAACCTAAAGCAAGCAGATGTTGCATTTGAGCAGGTAAAACGTCACAGCAATTTTGCAAACCTAACTGAATTTGAAGCCTCTAAAACAAACGTAATATAGGTCACATGTACCCTGATCTCAACAGTTTAATTATATTTTCCCAGAGAAATTAACAACTTACTCATACTTTTATCAACAGAACATTAATACACAGACATTAAACACAATGACCATCTGTCTTTGAAAACCATACACTACACCAATGATCAGAACATGTTGCTCAACCAGTCCTGCTGGAAAGAAAAATCTCTGAAATGGTCTCATGAATAGGGATTTCCATCTTTAAATGAGGTTATTTTTCTAGTTTTGGCTGTCAGTTGCACCAGCTGGTATTCATCTGATAAATTGAGTAAGCTTGGATGGTATTCTAAAATCAAATAAAATCACAGTTTAAATTCCTTGCACATACATATACGTTGGAAACAAAATACATACTGACAAAAAAAATGGTCTCGATTCCAGTTCTAACTCACATAAATTCATTTTTAAGCAAAATGTGTGTTTTAATGATGGCTGTCATCTAACAAATCAAAGATCAGGAAAACGGCAATATTCTTTAAATTATAGCAATGTAAATGTGGCTGATCTAACTTTATTAGGGACTAATCTGGAAAACAAGTCTCATGCTTCCATGCTGATAAAGAGTTTGTCTTCTTAACTTCTTATTCTCTAATTAAAAGTAAGATTTGAATCATATGTTAGCATACATAATTACTGTACTTACAGAGTTCATTACATAGGAACGTGTACCATTGATAAATCAAGAATTCTACGAATAAAACCATACAACATAACATTTCAGTCCATAATTAGATATGTCTTGGCTGATTTTCAACAGTATTAAGCAAGCATCTACTCTTCCACATTCTAACTTGGCAACAGTTTCTTCATGATCATCACTCTAAATAACCATGGGAAAGCATCCAGATATCAATGGAATTATGAAAAAAAAGAAGATAGAAAACTGTCCATGCTTTAAATTAAGATTTTTCTGCTCACCCCATGTGTCTTTAAAAAAAAAAAAAACAAAAGCAAAAAACAAAACCTAAAAAACCCCACCACGCGCAAAACCCACCACTCTCCATGTCAAATACAGATGACATTACATTCTGCTAGCTTAACAACTCAGACTCCTGGTTTCATATGAAAATTATAATGACCTTCCATTTTATTTCCTCCTTGACAAATAGTTCCAAGCTATTAATGGAGAATCCCATTTTTCAGCATCTTAATAATGTTTATCAAAATTTACAAACTTACCTACGAGCACAGGGATTTTGGGGGCAGGAGCTGTCATTGCCTTGTTGTTACCACGACTACTGCCACGAAGCCCTCACTTTTCTTCAGACACTAATTACCATAACACATTTAATAACATTAAATACAACCTGTTTGTCCACCCTCTCTGCTCTATCTACAGATTGGTCATTATTTATTAACTAACTGTTTATAATACATAATACACATGCCAATGTGGCCATAAAATGATGGGTTATGATAAGTATGCACCAAGAAAAATATTTTCCTTCCAGAGTAATCGAAGGTTAGGACTTACTGTAATTATCTGATATTTTAATAGATGTCAGCAAATAACTAGGAGAGGAGACTTAATGGCCCACATATAGCATGACGCTAAAAAGATACCTAACAGCAGTCATTTTGGCCATCCCACCTATCCCCATCTTTCCAATGCTGCTGAAAGTTTTGCCAGGGATTTCAGTTAAGAACTGAACAAAAAATTCTGACAACACTGCTCAAACGTATGCAACCTAACAAATTTAAGGATCAAATGACTGAAATGCCAAGAGTGTTACTTACAGCACAGCTTTATCCCAAGGACCACATTTACATTCCTGTGTCCATACGCCACTATCTTTGCTAATGCTGCTCCTGACACTACTGGTAAGATTTTTATTTTCATTCCTGCTGGAATCGTGCTCAATTATCACAAGTTTGTCTCGTTTGACTTTTCTCTGGAGCGTGAAAAGGACACTTGCACAGGACCTCCTCTAGCAGGGAACTTCTGTTGCTCCTAACATAAGGCAGCACCTAAATAGCTGCTACTGTGCTGCTTGTCCTGTTTCAGCTGGGATAGAGTTCGTTTTCTTCCTAGTAGCTGGTATAGTGCCGCATTTTGGACTTAGTATGAGAACAATGCTGATAACGCACTGATGGTTTGGTTGTTGCTCAGTAGTGCTGACACTGGTCAAGGACTTTTCAGCTTCCCATGCTCTGCCAGGGGCACAAGAAGCTGGGAGGGGGCACAGCCAGGACAGCTGCCCCAACCTGCCCACAGGGCTATTCCATACCAGACGGCATCACGCTCAGTATAGAAACTGGGGGAGTTGGCCGGGGGGCAGCGATCGCTGCTCAGGGACGGGCTGGGCATCGGTCAGCGGGTGGGGAGCGGTTGCATTACTTGTTTGGTGGTTTTTTTTTCCTCTCCCTGGGTTTTGTTTCTCTCTCGTTGTTCTCTTTTTCATTATAGTTTTTATTACTATTAGTTATTATTGTTATTATTTTATTTCAATTATTAAACTGTTCTTATCAGAACCCACGAGTTTTCTTATTTTTACTCTTCCAAGTCTCTCCCCATCCCAAGGGGGGAGGGTGAGCGAGTGGCTGGGGGTGCTGGGTTGCTGACAGGGGCTAAACCACAACACTTCATTATCCTCAATATCCAGGAGTCTTCCGAGATATAAAATAACCACTCCAAAACTCCTTAACCAGCTCCTACAGAACAAATAAATTTCAAAGAAAGTCAAAACCTTTTCTCTGCTCCCTCAGAAGCATGCAATCAGAACTCAAGTACTCAGAAACACAACTCTTCTTCCTAGCCTGTTTTCCCTTTTGTAAATACACCCATGTGGAAATGGTGTAGAAAAATGCAAAGATGAAAACAATTACCAGAAGGACAGAGAAGCAAGTGCAGATGGGGGAGGAAACTGGAAAAATGAAACGGGGAGGGGAATCTCTAAAGGAGAGACAGGGTAAGAGTGTCACAGAATATAAGACTGAAAAAACCCAAGTAAGTGGCAAAAGTGCAAATGAAGGCTAGAGGACAAAAAATACAAGTAACCATGACCAAACAAAAGTTTCTGGAAAGCGAATCTCAGAACAAACTTGCAAGAAATAAAAGAGAAGTCGCTGCACAAACGTGCACTGGCACGTGCCAGTGACTGCGTGTGACACTCAGACCTACTTCTGCATCACACCTCGCAGACTCGGCTGGTACCGCGCCGGCTGACCTCATTAGAGCTCTGTAATTCAGTACACAAAGCCACCGAGAGAAGGAACATGACAATGCTTTCACCATAATGCACGTACATGATCGCACTAACAACATGCCTGTAATCTCATGTGCTGTAAGCCAGTGACATGAGACATGACAGTCAGGGCACGGAGATAACTGGGGGCAGGGGAGAAATCAGAGCAATAAAAACACGGAATAACCCATTTTGGGTCTTGTTTTTTTTACAACACTATTACAAGTAAGTAGTTTGAATATTTTATTTAAATTAATTTGTTTTTACATTGCCAGAGGACAGAATTATCTACAGTTGAACGAAACAAAAGTAATACCCTACTGACAGTTCTCTTAGTGAAAAGTATGTGTCCCTATAAAAAGTCAATTACTCAAACATATTGTACAGTCACATTTCTTTTTCAAACATTTCTTGCAGTTGATAAAATCAATGCTACTAAGGTTTAAAATACGCAAACAACTTGGGTTTTGGGTGAAAACAAGAGGAAAGATGGAAAGAAATAAAAAACATACCTTATAAATTACAAAGGATTTTTCAGTGTGAAACTATACTTATGTTAAAAAGAACAGCATTTACATTCTTAACTTAATCTGCTAACATTACAGACCATATCTTAGACTCTCAGTGAAACACAGCAAAGGAAAGGGGATTTAAGTGATAGTTTGTTTCACTTGGCTTTCATTTTTTTTTGGTAGCTGGCTAACTATATTCCATGCAGGAAAACTGTGACTTAGCAGAAGCGGATATTCCGCTTTAGGTCACTTCTTCAAACCTTCCAACAAGGGAACACATATATGAGTAAGTACTTGAAGGAAAGGGCATATTTATACACCTTTTATCTTTTATGAAGCATAAAAGTGATATTTAAAGACAACGTGTTTAAACTACAAGCAGTTATAAATGAAGCCATTGTATGAGCACACTTGAAATTACAGCATATAGCATACTTCAAAAGAATTCAATGCTGTGTATACGAGCTCTGCTTCATACTGTTCTTGTTAGCTAACAACTCCCGAGGTTTCTGATTTCATCCTGCAATGGGCAGCGAAAATGTAGGTATGAAGACTTACAGTTCTGGTATGAAGAGCTGCGGTTCCCGAGCTTTATGCGAGTGAGAGCTGAAAACCCAGTGAGATTTTTTTAACTGGAGAAACCAGCTAACCTAAAAGCATGTTACAGGTCCATAAAGAACTCAAGCCACGGGGAAATAAACAGTAGCAGGCAGAAAATGGTCACAGCGAGATTATCAAAGTGAGCTGGGTGCTCCCCAAACCCCAGACTTAGCTACTTTCAACGTGACTCTTGCAATCTACTACATCACCACGGCTTAAAGAGTCAGCCGAGAATATTGCATATCCTCTTAGCTTACCCCGACTGCAAAAGAAAAAATGTTAGCTCACAGGAGCCATTGCCTTTGGTGCACTTAAGTCGCTTCAGAAGACTGGTACAAGAGCATCTGAAAAACCTGGCCTGAAATTTGGTTTGCTCTGCTCAGAGTCTATCATATATCCCTTCTGCCTTCTCTTCTGCTTGGTCCGTTCCTTCTGTTTCACAGAGAGCCAAGTAAAGATGAGTGGTAACGATGCTATAGTACAGGTGCTTTTCTGAGTCTCTCTAATACTGGAATGCTTGGGGACACTGTTCCTCTTTCATTTTGGGAAGGGAAATGCTCTATCCATGACTCACGGGTAGAGTCAAGAGAGTATCAGAAACTGTATCAAAGCTTAAAGATAATGCAGCAGAGCTGAATACAGCAGAATTGGTTTGGTTTGGCTTTTTAGACAAAGCATTCACCCTCTCCCCCATTTAGCTTTAATAAAACTTCAGCAGTGAAGGGTGAGATTTCTTCATAAAGTTGCATAACTTAAAAAAAAAAATTTAACTACTATCTCTATAGTCTGTCATATGGAGGAAATCTAAATGCCTTCTAGAGGCAGACAGGATGTATGTTTTTCCCTACGTTCGGAAAGTGAATGATTGCAACTGCCACGTATAATCTAGAACAATTTATGTCATCATTCATTGAGACAAATCCCAAATCCTATCCATTTCTAAATGAAAACCCTTGTCATTGAAGAGAAGAGCACGCACAAACTGTTCTTGTGTGAAAACAAGAAGAAACAGCAAAAATAACTGGTTTGCTTTCCTTCTGAAGCCTACAGCATCCAAATACTTCTTAAAGAACTGAAAAGATCAGTCAACAAGTATTACATACCTACTCAAACTTGTGTTCTCTCTAAAGCCATGAGGTAGATTTGCTGGTGAGAGCAGGCAGACCTAAGCTGACCCTTACTTACGTCTCCTTTCTGCTGTGACACCATCGCTACTCACAGCGCTCCCCTGACAGTAAGCACCTGGAAGGAGTATCAGGATGGAAGTGTTACCAGGGGTCCAAAGCTTCTCTTCATAGAGAAGTTTCTGTATTCCACAGCACTACTTCCATACTATACGCACATATGTACGTACACCTCTCATACACACACTCCACTTCCACCCAAACTCTTATTCCAGAGTTGGGAGAATTCAGGACTTGAGAAACCTCCTCCCTTTTGGTATACTTTCCCACTTCTTTTGTCTTAGGCTTAAAAAGCAGCATATTCTCACCCCCACTGCTGCACAACAAAGCCAAAGTCTCTGATTCACCTTTATTACACTCTGGAACAATGTCTATTAAGAAACAATGGTCTGAAATTTCCTCAGGCAAGTTCTGCAGGAAAACGTTTCTGACATCAAGATGTGTTACAGAAAATACAGTCATCTCTACTGTGGCATTACCATCCGTATCAGGAAGCCTTTTTTAATTTAACAAGAATGAGTCTGAAAAAGGAAAAATAGTTTAACATTACCAGTGTGGTATCTAGATTGGATTATCTTAAATCTAAATTGGCTATGGATATCACATTTTCCGAAGTTTACTGCTTTTAAAGCAAAATAATGCAAACAATACTGCAGAAACCACTTGAGAAGATTCTTACCGCAAGTCCAAAAAAGACATATTTCCTCAACTACCACAGAAAGCTCTTTTATGTAGTATAAACACATACAAGGAAAGTAAAGGAGGAAGAACTCTGCTGTTGGCTTTTGGAACCTTGCTATTAAAACAATATTCATAATCCCAACTTCCCAGTTATGTCATATGTTCACTTAACACATTAGCCTTTAAAGATCACAAGACTGATGAACAAACCCCTGATTAACCCATGAGTGAAGCAACTCACAGGCTCAGTAACATCTCCCAGGAGCCTAGCCAGGTCAAGCTTATGGACACGTATACTAAACAATCAAGGAAAACTGGCACAACCTTGCTTTCAGCAGTGACTTAAAAGAGTGTATGGCAAATGAGGATTTAAGGGTGTCTGCAGAAGTGTTCCGAGAGATACACATGGTATTTGTCTATATTTCACTTGAAATTTGCACTTAATTTACTCTTTTCCAAATAATTGTTTTTAAAACACATCTCCTTCCCCTGCTAGATAGTTCCTGTCTACTCAAGCACTCCTCTTCTACCGAAGTCCTTCAGTATCTTTGATCATCCTTGTTGCCCAGCTCCATCTCCTCCATCTCTAAAATATCTTCTAGAAAATGAGCAGATCAAAATTCACAGTCTTCAAGATGTGGCCATTCCACAAATCTCTAAGATGGCTCTATGATGCTTTGCTTTATTCACTCTTTCCCTTCTATTAATCCCTAACATCTCACATTGAGATTTTTTTTGCTTTGTTTTGACTTTAAAGCTGCCAAGCACCGAGCTGATGTTTTCATGGTTCTACTAGTCATAATCTCGAGATTCTCTACTGAGCGGTAACAGTCAGTTTAGAATCATAATTTTCCATAACTTGCATTTGTTTTTCCTGCACACGCAACACTCATATTTACCCAAATTGCATTTCAATTGCTGTTATTAAACAGTAATTAAAGACTTAAGGCCCTTCCACAACCCTTCAGTCATCCCTTGCTTTTATTGCACTCTATCACGGGCGAGACTGATTACCTCCAGCCTACTTCATGTCTGAGTCCATTAATGAGCACAGTCCTCAGTACAGGGCCTAGTGCCAAATTCCAGAGGTAACACCCCTCTGCCACGACAGCTGACCATTTATTTCTATCCTCATTTTTATCTTAGCCCATTATTCTCCACAACAGGACACACTCTCTCATGCTGTGCTCGCTCAGTTTTCTAAAATATCTTTGGTGGCAAACTCTGGACAAAGCTCTTCTGCAAATCCAAGTGGATTATACCAGCTGGATCCTCTCCTCCATGATTTGTTGGCCCCTTCAGCAGAACTTCATGTAGTTCATAAAGCAGGAATTCCTTCAACAAAAGCCATGGCGACTCCTCCCGTATTTATGCAGCTGTCATCAAAGTAGCATGAAGTGCTAACTTCGCGTAGTACAAAGTAACACACAAACGCGAAGGTACGTGACCTCCATCTTTTTAAACCAACAAACCAGAGGAACAGTTTGTGTTTGCTGAAATACCTTTCCATTTCCCCAGAAGAAACTGATACATCCAAAGGAATTTCATTACGGCTTTTAGCACTCGGCTATAAAGAGCCCAAAAAACTGTTACCCACCCAACAGAGGTGCACAGAGTCCACTGTCCTAATGGCTGCTCACAACAGCTCCGCTTGCAGAATTCCACCAACTTCCCATTTTCGATGCAGTAAGAGTCAAGTTAAAGTAATGGAAGGGTTACGATTTCAGCTAATTATAACTGATATTTCAACACCTGTTATGATTACAGTAATGTAGGTCTTCATTTAAAAAAAAAATCAATTAAGAAGTTTAAAACCTTAACTCAATCAGGAGACATTCAGATATTCACATTGAGCTCCTTCACTTATCCTCCCCAATAACATTATTCCACCCTGGTAAATGCACTATATTCTCTCCTTTAGACCTGTAACAAGCAAGCAACTCCTTCCTTACACAGTGTGTAGCCTTGGTGGTGCCTGCCATGCCTCATACACTAACCAAGGTGGAAACAACAAAAAGCAAGCCTTGAGGAACAACGTGCTGCTCTTAGCACTGCCAATCCTACATGGAAATAAGGTCCACACTTGTCGCACACTTTCCCCAAAGAAAAACCAAAAACTTAACTCTATCACATCAAGTTTCACTTAAAACATAAATGAAGAATTTTTCGACATCAAATAAGCATGTCGTTGAAAGTCCTGCAAAATAACTGAAAAGGCATAAAGGTAACTCTTAGGAAAATTTATTGCTTTAACTTATTTATAAGATCAAGTCATTTTAGATTAACCAAGCCACTGAGCCACTTCCATAATAACAGATACATATCTCAAAAATTCCTTTAAGGTGTAACTGTTAAAATAATAAGGCAAAACACAGGAAAACTGCCAACTAAAAAATAATTTCTCTCCTCTATGAAGTCCAGGCAGTTAAGATTATCATAAATAAAGTTTGCAGAAAGAAAAATCTTACTTCTCCCACTTAGCTTGTTCTGCAGAGCTGATAGCACCATGTTTGCATTTGGTTTTCCGGGTATAGTCAGTCCATTTCCTCAGCTGTTCTCACAGCCTCTTATAGGAAATACTCACACAGCAACAAAGAACAGAAAAAAGAAAAGGAAAAAAAAGAAAATCTCAACTGAGTCAACACTGAACCTGACATTACTCTGCCAGTTTCAAGCTGAGGTCCCTCCTGTTAAAAGCTTACTCCACTCACGAGTGACTTCCTCGCTAGTAATTACTTTTAATACACTAATACATATAGGCACAAATAGTAAGGTTTCATTGTAGGCCCCGTGCTCAGCCTTCAAGAAAAATATGGATCATCGTCACCAGCATCAGAACAAAGAGGCTTCCTGAAACATACTTCATATTTAAAGGTAAAAGATTAAATGGCTGAAACATCAACTTTTCCACAGTCTAAAAGGCTGCTAAAGCACAAGCCAAAAGATATTCCTACATACCAAATTAGAGCAGTCAGTCCTTCCGCAAGTATCTAGTTCCCCTGGAAGTTCAGAGTGATTCCAGCTGATGGGTTGGAGGGGTTTGAATTCAGTAAAGAAGCTACTTTCTTGTTAAAAACCACCATCACTCTACCAGAGCTATGCTTAGCAAATAAAAATGCACCGTATATATTAAGAAACACATCACGTAACTAATTATTCTAAAAAGTAGAATTATTCTAAAATCTAGAATTTAAAGTTTTAACTGAGCATTCCATTTATCTCTATGCATAACTAGTGGCTATCTGAGAAAAAAAGTTATTAAAAAATCAGAATTGGGAGTTTGTATTCCATTTTTAAATGATGGTACATACCCACAAAAGTAAATATGAAGCTTAATTTACTTTCAGAACAATATTCTACCACCTTTTAGTTGTTATTCTCTGCAATTCAATTCTTTAACTATCATGGGTAACATACTTCTAGATTAACTTACTTTTTTTTTTTTTTAAAGAGAAAACACAAGTAATATGGGAGGATGATTTAAGTAACCTTCCTCAACAACACCACCTGTAACCTGTATCTACTTCATTATGGTCCCTGTTTCTCTTTTCCTTTTTAATTGCTCTTCCTCTCGAAGTCTCTGCTTTAATCCTCCAGCACACGTAGTAAACCAGTTCCCTTTGGAGCCTGTATCAAGACTATTCAAGCTATCAAATAGGTTAAATGTTTTCAACAAATTTTACATTTCTCAGAGTATACCTAAGCCTTTCTTTGGGAAGCCCATGGCAAGGACAACGCCGTATTTAACAAGAGGAACATGGAATCACGGCCACACCAAAATAAAACTGGTGCAAAGACACATAACGATGTCAAACACCACCATTCCCATTTCCTATGCCCTAGAAGTCAGCCCTTGTAAATGACAGTGAAATACCGTAAAGAATAGTATTTCAGACGTAAAATTATACCGGTTTCGGTAACTTCCAATTCTCATCCCATCTTCCCTTTCTCATGCTGAAGATTAATAGAGACATGCGAATGAGGTACCTCCTGAGAACTGTGGTATGTGAAATTGGTTACGTTTCTGTGAAACTTGATCTGCTTAAAACACAACAGTACAGTACCACTCTGTCCGCTTAGATGACCCTCCCTCCAAAACCATCCCCGCAGACTTTATCTGTGTAAGAAAAGCAACATTTAAAATGGCTTTAAAAGGCTCTAATGGAATGTACTGCGAGCTTTAAAAAAAAAAAAAATTCTCTTTCATGTCAAGAATATCTTTTCTTCAGATTCAACTGGCTTGCTTGTTTCAGAAGTGTTCCTGCCAGAGAATATAACAAATCCTTCCCACTCTCTGTTTTTAAAGGTCCAATTAAATGTTGCCACTTTCTCTTCACGTAGAATGTGAACTGTTATCTGGCATAACTATCTGCATAAAACCATTTCCATCCATCTGCAGCTGAAGTTTGTCATCACATTAGTACACGAATCCTACCCAAATCCTAGAATACACATTTTTAATGTTGAATACCATTTTTAAGAGAGTAATACAAGACGCTTGATGTTTCAGACACGCATAAGACACACTTGGAGACGGCCCAGCTTTGTGCACACGAAGATGCAAAAGTTTCAGCAGCAGCAAAGCACAGTACATTAGATTATTTGGAACAGTAGAGGGATGGAGACAATGAGACTTTTGTAGAGGGGGTGCGTATTATCTCTCTGGCAAGAGACAAAGAAGTTATTCTTTTATACAACAGCTCTGACCGTAGCACCAAAACCAACAGCAAAAAGAACTTTAGAATTCTTTCTGCTCACGTCAAATTTGAGTAGCCTGGGTTCAAAAGCTACCACAATAAACTGTACCTGGAAGTATACTTTCCCTACATAGCTTTGAGTAACGTATCAATATGAAAAAAAGAAGTGATGCAGATTTGGTGTTAGTTCTAGGTCATTTAACAGTAGAGAATTAGTTCCACAACTTGAAATCCTTCTAGAAAGTGATTACTACCACAAAATTGCTGTTATATGACTCTATTGCATCAATTAATAAATAAGAACTGTCAGCAGGTTCAAAAAAAATTTCTTCACAGGTTGTTTCTGCTGCAAACTCCACGTGCTTTAAGCGCTCATACTATACTTGGCAGTAAAGTTGAACACTTAGCTTAATTTATGTAAGCAAAATTAAAATAACTACACCACTGAAGTAATTAAAACGGAGGAAGATAAGGAATGAATTTTAATACTATTAGCAATACCCCCTCCTTCTAATTCTTAATTACATATTTGTTTGTATAAAAATATTTGTGTCAGGCTACACTTTATTAGTTTGCTCTAAAACATCTGTAGAAAACTCAGGCAGCAATTAGACAGATTAATGTCTAATACTGGAGAGTAATTTACTACATTCCATGCTGCCATCTAAGAAGTGCTATTTAGTCCTCTCTAAATGCACCCTTGCTACGTTTTTCCAACACTACAGTGAAATATAAATTATGGTTATAAATACATACACATATATACATACACAATTTTAAACAAAGTGAGTAGATCGGTTTGCTCGAAAAAGGGAAATCACATAAAATTCTGTATTAAAGTCTGCAATCAACCTAGTCACTGAGTCCTGAAGATCTTAACACAGACGTACCTAAACAATACGGTAAATTCAGAACAATTTGAAAAAAAACATAGCCATGAAGATTTACCAGCTTCTGAATACTGCGCTAATAATTGCATATGTGAAAGTCCACTAAAAATCCACTGAAAAGATGCTGCTTAGAGCAAAACATGACCTATAGAATCTTTACTACCAGGATGTCTAGAGAAATAACGCCGCTTCGCATTCCAGTTCGATCTCAAGTTTGTCAGCCTCGCAGATAAAAACAAATGCATCTGTAGTATCAGCCAATATTCATCTGAAACAGATACACAAATACATTCCTTACAACTCCCTGAAATACTCAGTCCTAGCAGCATCAGTACTAACATAGCTAGTCCCCTTACCCACTGCCCCACATACATAATGCCCATGTAAATGCGTATTAAAATATTAAATGGTATTTAAAATCTTTTTCCTCACATTTCTTTGAACATTAAAATAATTATTTTTAAAATTTTTAATCCAAGCTGTCACGAAAGGGTAATATATATGCATTCAAGGAGAAAAAGCAGCTGCACACTCATCCATCTGTGGACAACCAGTCACCGTAAGTCACCGTAATTATCCGTTCTGTTCAGAAGGATGTTGACTGTCATTTGTAGTAGCACAGGTATAAATGTGTCAAAATCCTGTTTGACTTTTAAGCCACTCAAGCAAGTCAGTCTTAATCCTCAGATAAGCTTTTGTTATCTCTAACCTCTTCATGATGCGATTGGTCGCCTTTTTCATACAAGCTTTTCAAAATACATTATTACTAAGTTCACCATTTTCCAGTTAGTCTTCCCACCAGCCTATCTGCATACTTATTTACATGCAGTTATCTATGCAGGAAGCACATTTACAAATGCAGAAACATCTTGTTGCTGTTCTGTTTCTCAATTTAATCTTCACTTAGCTCTCCTCCAATCATTTATTTTCACATCTTCATCCTCAGAATTCACAAGACAGTTCTGAGAAACATGAAAACCAGTATTTACAGATCTGCGCCTACATCAGTAACTCACAGCAAGGGAAAAGCAAACAACATTGCTCTGATATACTGGCAACCTGCTGGCCACTCAGCACACGTGCAGATCCAGGGTCACCACGACGTGCACCGTATCTCATGAGGGAAGGCTATCAAGGGACACTGGAAAAAGATGGAGACTGCCAGCCTAGAGAAAGACTTCCTCCCAGCCTACTGAAGACAGACAAAGAGCAGAAGTCAGAGCTCCCAGAAAACAGATCCCCTTGGAATGGGGACAACAACCAGACGTCTTGTTGGGAGGCTGTTGCAGCTAACAGTATAAAGGACAACGAGCACAGACCTGCTCAGCCCAAAGCCGCTCTGCAGCGCGGTACTGCGAGGGGCAGACGCACCGCGCAGGGCCTCCCAGTCCCGTACACCGGCAAAGACTGCCGCCTCTCTGCAAGAAGAGCGGCTTCCCGTACAATCACCAACGGTCTTGAGACCAAGTACAAACACTTCTTCATGGCTGCTTTTGCCCATTTCTTAATGATTTAAAGCTTTCCACATTGATGGAAGAGAGAAACGGGAAGGAGTGTTTGTGTGCGCGATCATTTGCTTAAATCCTTCCCATTACTAATGAGAAGGATCATAAAAATCGCGTAAGCGTGAAAAGGCAGTGGACTTCATTTCATACTAAAAGTTTCATTTCGGAAGATTTCCCCACACGTGAACAGCAACGAATGGTGTTTGTGACCCAGACCCTACCCAGGCCTTTGCTGAAAACCAGCACACAGCTCATGCTACACTCGAGGGACGAGAGATCGATTTCTGGCCCCACTACTCAAATTCAGCAATGCTGCGAAGATAAAACACCAGCAGGATGAGAAGGGGGAGGGAAGAGGAAGAGCACAAATAAAGGAAGGAAAACCGACCTGATGTTCCTATAATGAGTAATATGCAAACGCTCACCATCTGATATCTATACCAGAGGTAAATACAACCCTAGTAGAAAAACAAACAAAACACATTAGAAAAAATACCAGGTTCTCTCCCCAGCTTTCTTACAATATTTCCAGAGCATTTCACATTTTTGTTTTTTTGTCTGCAGTATTTCTAAGCGTTATTTAGCAAAACCCTGCTAGCAAGCTGCAGGCAGATAAAAGCAATTTCCTATAGGAAAACACTGAATTCACAGAGGTATACAAATAATATGAAACCTGCAGACTTCTTTATCTAAAAAGCAACCAACTATAAACATTGAAGCTTCCAATCAAGCTAGGCACATCAAACATGTAGACAGAGTTATTAATATTTTAAGTGGTTTCTTATTTGGAAGAAGGTCATAAGCTTAAATGTTACAAAGTATTTATACTTTCAGTAATAATTTCCTATTAGTGTTTTATTTTAAAAAAAAAAAATCAGATCCAACTCCCATTACCACAAGTATTTCAGATGCAACAACTCTGACACCAGGACCAAACATGAAGGAATGTAAATTCAGTCTTTTACAAGAGAGAACACTGACACACAGTGCTTTCTACCAGGCTCTTTTCAGTCATATTTTAATGAAGTGTTATGGGGCATCTTAAAACTACCAAAAAAAAAAAAAATCCTCCTACATAACAATTACATGTTCCTTTGAATTATCAGAAATAATTCCAGACTGAGACTGAACTTGCCTTCCTACACAGGCACTCCAGAAAACTTGAAAATGATGTTATTTGCCTTAATGTATACAAGCACCTACTACATCAAACTAAAAGCTAGTTCTCCCCAAACACAATGAAGCCATATCCAAGATTATTTTACATGTGACATTATATATGTTACCATGGGCTTATTTTTTTAAACTCTTCCGAGTTTGGTCTAGCCACATCTCTCATTCCATACACTGAAGCGCTGGAGCCAGACTCTGTGCCCTTGCATAGAGTTAGAAAAGGCTCCAGAATTTATTCTCTCTGTTGGTATGAAATATGGGATGTTCTTCTGGATTCCTTTAATCAATGCTTAATATCGGTAAGTTATAGCTTCGGCATTTATAAGCATTTTTATGCGTCAAAGGCCCAAAAAAACTGTTGTAACCTGGTTATGTTAGGAGGAAGAAAATGGACACTAGTGAACAAATTTCAGTTCACTTTTCCATTTTATGCTGATGTCACAACACAAAAAAAATATTCAGAAAATCAAAACAGTTTGAAAGTTTAGCCCAGGTTTGGGAAATTTTGCAAACAAAACCAGCCTTGACAGTCAGGAAACAAATACTTTGCTGCAGCCATAGTTTTGCCAGCCATAGTTTCAAGGAGAGTTGGGTTTTGCTTCTTACAGAGAACTCAGCAGTCACTATATAGGAGCTATGTGAAACCAAAGCGATTGTTTCCTCTGGGACAGATGTCTGGGTGCGAAAGCATTATTTTATGTATTGCTCCTACAAAGTTCTAAAATAGGACAACACATCGAAATTATTACTTGATCCAAACTAATTGCAAAAATTACATGTTCTTTCTAATGATGATGAACGACAAAGCACACCTATTGTCAAAAGGGAACAGGTACACAGTTTCGCGTGGCTTTCTGACCCACCCCAACTAACAACCACTATTTCCGCCCCGAGACTGCAGCGATGCGGAGGCTCAGCGTGCCGGCTGTTCAGACTGACCCCAGGCACTGCTCAATCGGACTTTTAATCACAGCCTGCAGTTCACACCAGAACCAGCCACGCTGCATCGCTTCTTACACATAACATTAATATTTATTCAAATTTTCTTGCAAAGCTTAACTAGAAATCAGTCAGCCAACAACTTGTCAGGCTTTATGCTTTTTTTTTTTCCTCCTCCCCCCGCCCCGCAACGATCCACAAAGAGCCTGAAATCAGAATATGGAATAGCGGGACTGCTGCCAGCAGACTTCCTGCGCTCAGAGCTTGTAGCATATGGATAAGCTCTTAATACAATACAGAAAGACGACTTCTTGAATGTAAGCAGTCAAGACGAGCTTCACGCAGAAGTTCAGCACGAGTGTCTAGACTATGAGCAAACTGCCACCAGACGTAAATCTGGGGATTTATAGTACAGACGCTTGACAAGTATAGATTTAAGCTGCCCAAATTCCAAAACTACAGATTTCAGTAAGCACTTGCATGCATCAGACGCGAGAACACAGGTGGTAGCATGTGACATTTGAGAAGGGTAAATCCCCCACATATGCCTGAGTCAGCTCTAGTATATCCGTAGCTAAATGGGTAATAACTAATACAGCAAGATTTACTCTGCATATAGTATTACTCTTTAACTGAAGAAAACCACCCCAAACCATACTCATGTAAAACATGGTACTGTAAAGATGGTCTCATCACTTGGAAGATTTTTACTGTTATTCAGTTTCCTGATAGTGAAGAATAGCTAAATAATCTTATTTCATATGATCTACTTTTTCTTTAGAGATGGTTTTATCCAAATTTGGAGAGATTTTTCATTCACCCCCATTTATGAAAAATGTTAATATGCACCTGTGATTTTCAGTGTTTATGCTAGAGCAAAAAACCTTGACTACACAAAAAAGGGTTAGCACATGCAAAGCTGTAAACACAGCGCGTAGTAGCTAGCGTCTTACCTGTGGTTCTGACTGCAAAACTGTTTGTCTATGAGGACAAATGCAATGCAAGAGTTTGAAGTTAATTGTAATAGCTTTCTTTAATGCAAAATTTTAATTGTAACCAAGACACATAGGAGAATACACAGCACACAGCTACATGAGGTATGTAAAAATCATACAATGGATTTTGTCTCCGTGAATGCTGAAGTTTCTAACAAAAAAATACCTGAGGTAACTATTTCAAATAAGGTGCCTTCATACCTATCTGACTTAAACTATATCTCTGATTAGAAATAGCTTGGTATACAGATTAAACAAGCATATTTAGGTGCTTATTAAATAACATTCATCGACTCACTTTAATAATCTGTGTACGCATCCACCAACTTCAACGCTGATCTCCGTTTCCAAAGACCAAAACTACAGCAACACAACATGGAAAACTCAGTGCAAGGACTATGAACGTGTTCAGTAGACTTAGACAAAGTCTTTATTGACTAGATTTGTTAGGTAGTCTTATGGACACTTACAGGAGGCAGAAGCAGTAAAAAAAAAATCCACAAAGAAATAAGAGGTGGATGAGGAATTGGTTGGACAGCCTCATCCAGAGGGTAGTGCTCAACGGCTCGATGTCCAGATGGAGATCAGTGACAAGTGATGTCCCTCAGGGGTCCGTATTGGGACCAGTGCTGTTTAATATCTTCATCAACGACACAGCGGGATTGAGCGCACCCTCAGCAAATTCACAGACCACACCAAGCTGAGTGGTGTGGTTGACACACCTGAGGGAAGGGATGCCATCCAGAGGGACCTGGACAAATTTGAGAAGTGGGCCCATGTGAACCTCATGAGGTTCAACAAGGCCAAGTGCAGGGTCCTGCACCTGGGTCAGGGCAACCCCCAGTGTCAACACAGGCTGGGGGACGAAGGGATTGAGGGCAGCCTTGTGGAAAAGGACTTGAGGGTATTGGTGGATGAAAAGCTGGACATGAGCCGATAATGTGCATTTGCAGCCCAGAAAGCAACCATCTCCTGGGCTGCATCACCAGCAGCGTGGCCAGCAGGTCAAGGGAGGGGATTCTGACTCTCTGCTCCGCTCTGATGACACCCCACCTGCAGTACTGCATCCAGCTCTGGGGTCCTCAGCACAGAAAGACATGGAGCTCTTGGAACGGGTCCAGAGGACGGCCACAGAAACGACCAGAGGGCTGGAACGCCTCTGCTATGAAGAAAGAGAGTTGGCGTTGTTCAGCCTGGAGAAGTGTGCAGGGAGACCTTATTGCAGCCTTTCAGTACATAAAAGGGGCTCAGAAGAAAGATGGGGACAAACTTTTTAGTAGCACCTGTTGCGATAGGACAAGGGGTAATGGTTTCAAACTAGAAGAGGGGAGATTTAGACCGGATATAAAGAAGAAACTCTTTATGCTGAGGGTGGCAAGACACTGGCACAGGTCACCCAAAGAGATGGTAGATGCCCCATCCCTGGAAACATTCCAGGTCATGCTGGATGGGGCTCTGAGCGACCTGATCTACCTGAAGATGTCCCTGCTCACTGCAGGTGGGTGGGACTAGATGACCTTTAAAGGTCCCTTCCAACCCAAAGCATTCTATGATTCCAAGAGTCCGATGCAAAGCTTATTTACCTCATGAGGACCCCTGTAGTTATGCCTGGGGAGGGGGGGAAATATTGGCAAAGTCCCCCAGCAGAGAGACAATGTATGCTGACATAAGAGCAGCTAAATCATCTACCCAAGTAATTTAAGAACAAAAGTCCTCCTTGAAAACCTTTCTGTGTCTGCACAGGAATGCTGCCCACACTGATACTGAGTACTTCCAAGGTCTGAGCAAGACTGTAATAAGAATCCAGATCTGAAAAAAGTCACGAATTCACAATTCCCTATGAATTTCCCTGGCTGCGCGGATGCAAGCATGCATGCATGCAAATTACATTGAGGTTTTTTAATTTTCATTTTGGACATTTTACAAAGCTTTGCATGTTCCAAACTCCTCCGTTCCTGTTTTCCTGTATTTATACTATTGACCGTTCTTTTTATTCAGAATAAACTCCAAGAAATTAATTTGTTTGTATTTTATGTTTCCAATTTTTCAAGATCCTTTTGAATCTAATCCTTTCTTCCTATCCCTGCAACCCTTTGAAAGCTGATGTCATCCACAGGTTTAACTAGTACACTCTCAATTCCATCATCCAGGTTACTAAGCAACTTGCTAACCAGTTTTCATCCACTTTACAGCAGTTCCGACTGTGCTATGTCTAACTTTTCAGACAAAAATATCATAGGCCACCATATCAAAAGTGTTACTAAAAGCAATACAGGGATTTTTTCACCTAGTTACGACGTTTTTCTCATCTTCTTACAGCAGGTAGCAGCAATTTGTTCCAGACTAGTTAGTAGTGCCAAAGGATGAAGAACTGAGCTCTTTCAGTTCCATCTGGCAGTCGAAATCAAATCAATAGACCACTCCATTATTTACCCTTTTGAAATAATTCCTTGGTTTCAACCTTGCATGTACTAACCAAGTTGAGGCTTATGTAATTTTTAAAAAAAAAAAAAAATTCCAACTTTTTTTAGTGCCTAGAAGATGGTCTAGCAGGCATCAACAGCCCATATTCCCCTGACTTACTCCCCTCACACTTTCTTTCAAATGCTAGCAACTCAAACCTCAGCGTAGACCCCCGTGACTGAAAATACTTCTCAAGTTCGCAAAAATAAATACTTGCATCTCTTTCTCTTTGGAAATGTACACTAATTTAGAACTACACCATTTGGCTTGTGATCACAACTTGTAACTGGCAAGAACTCCCACTGTGATTACTTTTTGGGATAACTACTACCCACATGGTGCCAGATGGTATATTCCACCTCTGCTGAGGAGGTGTAGGAGCACTGCCTGCTGTCAGCATTGCATTTTCTTTATTTTTTTTAAATCAAGACACAGATAATATTACCAGTCTGAAGAGATATGCTGATGGGCATACGTAGCTCCATCACAGTTTAAGCCATCAAAGAATAACATTCCTTTCTTTAATGGTGCCCGTTACACTAAATCCCCACTCCTGAAGACAAAAACGCCAGGGATGCCGTGCCACGCACCCAGGTATTAACCAAAGGCTGGTGCCAGTGGAAAGCTGCTCACGACGATTTCAAGCAAACCCTAATGTTCTAACCATGAAGCTCAGTTTCTCCTACTAATAACTGTGTGAAACAGCAGAAAATTGAGTTGGGGTCCTCTATCAAATCTTACATTGAAAATTAAACAGGAAAGAATTATTTGAATGTGAGAAAAAAATCCCCATTAAATGAGCAAATGGGAGATTTCTCCCTTCGTAAAATATAAATTAGCTATTACACTAAGATCATTAAGATTCCTCAGAAATACAAAAGCTGCTAAAAGAGATAATAAGCACGAGACCCCAACTTAAGCAGCTACAGAAAGTAACAGAGTAAGCAACGTACAGCTATGTGCACAGAGTAACTGCCTGAACCCCTGTCATTTTGCAGATATCCTTAAAAATAAACCCACAAGAAGAACAATGCGGCCTGGGAGCTTGGGGCGAGCCAGCAAAATCCACGAGCACAAACACTTATTTGGATCACTCAAATCACGACATCCACTTACATCTGCAGCCCTCACAGGCTCTGTTTTACAACTCAGGTTCGACACATACTTCCTTTTGGCTCTTTCCTCCAAGCAGCACATATTTCTAAGATCTATCCTTACGATATTTTACTTTGGGGTTTGTTTTTTTTTTTCCTCTCTTGGAACCCTTCCATATTCTATTCCATAAAATCGCTGAAGTATAGAAAGTTGTTTATCTGTTTGTCTGCTTATCTCCCCTTTGCCAAAGACTTTCTTCTGCAACACTTAGAAGAAACAGCCCGCCTAAGCCTATCCCAATTATCTACTCAGCGACTGACCCCTTATGTTCACACACAGGCACTAGCCACTGAGGAGACAGCCAAGACATGAAATTGAGAATCTGCGCGCTTTTCAGGGAACCTAGAGGAAGAAGAGCGAACAGGGGGCTTAGGCCTGAAGGACATGACTATTCTGACCAACTTCTGCCAAGTTACAGGCATCGTGCTGCCGTCCCCCTCGTGACTGCCCGAGTCCTGGTGAACTGCAGAATGCGTAGGCTTTCCCACTGACATCTCTCAGCATTAAAAACACGACCTCGTTTCTACCAAAGCGCCGTGTACCTTTTTCTTCTAGTGACTGGGCCTCTTCAAATCACCATCTGTAACATTAAGAGCACCCTACTATCAAAAATAGTTTCTTGATACAGAATTATCCCACAGGACAGAATGGGAGAGAAGGCAAAAGGGAGAATAATCTGTTACTAGAGGAAAATAAATCGACTGACAACAGGAAAGATGCACACTTCATCGTTCATTGCGCTCTAGTTGCATATTGTTCCTTTACTTTCTAATAATATTTCTCCATTAAAAATGCTAACTTTATGGGATCACAACCCAAGAAGATGGCAGAAGCTCGTTTTTCTTGATGGAAAAAGGCATCACCAGAATCTGCTGTGCCAAACTGGTGGGACAAATCAGGACTGATCAGCACTGCCAGTAGATAACTTCAGGGCAGGAACACCAGGAGGAAGGCAGTAAAATGGGATTATTCTTTCTTCCTTACACCCGGACGTCTGCTTCAGCACAGCTGGGACACTGGCAGCTTTCAGCAGGGGCATGAAGATAGCAGGAATCAACAGCTGGGTGACAGCACAGACAGGTAAGACTTCTTCAAACAGCAATAAAAGATAAGCCTTTTTCGTTTTGTTTTGTTTCCCTAAAACATTAAAGCCAATAAACCACTTAACAACTGCAGAAAGAATCGAAATCCTCTAACATTTATTCCTCTAGATACATGACAAGGAAGCTACTCAATTCACAGTTGCTTCTCCTTATAGTCTTCTCCCACTTTTCTTTGTATTTCTTCTCGACTTCATTGGAAATAATAATATTTCACAAACTCAAGACAGAAGCATGACGTAAGAGCCCGTAAGTACAGCTTACCATTATGTAAGCCAACCGTTAAAACACTGACCACAAGATCGAGCTCAACCAGCTTAACACTCTGCAATTCAAGGATGGAAAATTCACCTGCAAGGAACTTCAGATCACCATCAGGGTGACTGGCAGTGAACCAGAGAGACCGTTAATTGTTTTCAGGTTAAGGATATTAAGACACTTTCAAGAGTATCAGTTAATGCTTTTCAGCAATTGGAATCAATGCATGACACCTTTCTGGAACCACAAACACTATAAATATTCACACTCCCATTCTGAAGAGGTATTTTACATTGTCTTTAATTTTGATACTTTTCATATGCACTGATGGTTTCTCTTTTTCAAATGCATTCATCAAGTTTCTCATCCGAACTAAGAAAGAAACCAAATTTTTAAGACAGCCAGCTAAGAAAAAAAAAACCCCACCACATTAAAAAAGAGGGAACCATTCACACACATATACAAACCTCACTCGTTAAGGCATCTAAGAAATATAAATTGTAACAGTGATGTTTCCTGCTGACTGCTTTATAAAAGCATTTTACTTAAATAATCGAAACACAGAAAAATAGCAAAAATATTATTCTACCTGTCCTGGAAATCATATAGGCATGGAGGGAAAAATGAAATAAACACCCAAAATATCTGAAAGTAAGTAAGTAAATAGGAAGATCCCCTATCATAAAATACAAATGAACCATCTCTTTTCTCACCCTCGCTAATTAAAAACAAATTCCCAGTGTGACTCGTATTGCAAGTAAGAATTCACCTATCCGAAATGCTTTTTTCATTAATGAGATCATTACAAATCTCAAATTTGGGATCACTACAATTCAACCATAATTAGCAATTAAAGCTGATGTAAGTAAAAATTAGACAATAGAATATTCACCATTAAAGTGAGGAGCTCAGAGAAAAAAAGACACACGTTTACCCTATTCACTGTTATTTGGGAATTTTACCTCAACTGTTCTGTCAAGCTATTCCATATTTTAATCTTAAAAATATCCCCTACAGATTAGGGTGAAAGATGCAGTTCAACTAGTCAGCTGAATTTCATTAGCAATGTGTTTATACAAGCTTCAGGTTTTAAGTATTACGCAATGAAAATCTGCAAAGTGTTACTGATCTCTAAAAATCAAGTCACCTCTTCCAGTGGCAAAAAACCTGAAGATATGGAAAACAGAATGTAAAGACAAATAATTCATTGTGATGACCACACCTCTGCTGCCTTACGTGCAACCTACTCTAAAAGAAACAATCACAAACTTCCAGATTAAAAGACTTGAGGAAAGAGAAGCAAGAAAGCTTGTCTCCATCCTTCTAAGCTTTGGAAAGGCTTGGATAGTGGGAGATGGACATCTGCTCTTTGCATACACTTACAGCTCAGCCCAGGAACAAACACAGCTTTGAGCTTGCTCTGCTTTGATCAGCATAATAAGGTCAGAAATGCTCATCAGATGACTCTTCAATAACTTATGTGAAATGGGGCAACGTGAATGGAACTGCTTGTGGCGCAAGAAAGGATTAATTCATACATACCAGGACCTCCACTTTGGACATATACCGCTATATTCCTTCTCAAGTACAACCAAACAACTAACGAGCAAGAAGTTGCTCCGAGACTTTGAAATGATGAGTATGAAAGACCTTCAACAACAAATCACTCCCCAGCCAAACAGAAAAATTAGCAGCAACTCCAGCCTTCATACCACGGAGCTATCAGTCTGCTCTGGAAGATACTCCTTCAGTCACCAATATGTTCTGTTCATAAAGGACAAATAAATAACAAATACTGGTAACAGCTGAAATGTCAACATGCATGATTCATCACCCTCTTCATTTTGCCAGTTCAAAAGAGAACACCACTCTAACAGATTACTTCCCTACCCATTAGCTCATACCCCATCATTCCTCATCAGCACAAGGGCCCCGGCTCAAGAAGCCGGCGGCATGTGGAGACTTGCCTGCATAGGAATAGTAACATGAACTCACCAGGATTCTTCGTGTTCCTGAAGTATCTACGCGTGCCTTTGCCAAATTGGCTCTTAAGGATCGCTACCTAAGGTTACTTCTTCGGTAAAGCTAAACAATTCTCATCTTTACGAAGCAACAGCATTGGTGGGAGCGAAAGGAGGGGGAAAAAAAAAAGCCACTCTCAAATTTTAAATTCAAAAAAAGCAACATTTTTTGCAAAGAAGCCCTCTGCTCAGAGCAAGAAAAAGCTTTACCAAAAAACAACCAAGGAAGCAAAACTTAGACCAGGGTTTGCTTTATGCAGAACACATACAAACCCAACTATTACATGCGTTCTATAAACACGCTGAGTAAGTAACGACTCCTTTGAAATCAATCAATTGTGCAACGTGGCACAAAACCAAATTTGAGCCAGAAAAGCGTACTATACTTTTTATGTTCTATCATTACTAATTAATCTTCTCTTAAAGAGTATTTTTCAAGATGGAGCTTCTCACACCACAGTATAAATTAACTTATTTGACACATTTTAGAAAGATAGGTAACAAATGTTGCCCAGGAAAAAAAACAGACTATTCAGGGAACTCTATGGACTATTCAAAGATTTCTTTTCCTGAAGATCTGAAACACGACAGTTCCATCACCGCAGCTCCCACAACGTACAGCATTTTTATTCAAAATCCAGTGCAGTAACTTCTGCTCTCTCACCAGAATCCCACAGCCAATTCCACGCTAGGACAACCACCTCAATTCCTCTCCAATTTGTCCATCACCCTCGTCGTTAAACTAGATCCTTTCATCACAGGTCGCTTCAGTAGAGCCTCAGCAAACTGAAGTGGATGGGGCGGCCTCGCATGGGACAATTTCCAGACTAAATGCCCAGTTTCTCCCTTCTTAACGTGAGTACACAAAGCAAGCCACTACCTTCTCTAATTAACGTAGGGTTTGTATTTGAAGTACTTACTTTTTAAATGAATGTAAAACAAACAACTGCATTTTAGCTCCATAAAATAATGGGACTGGAATAATTCTAAGTAACATAACTAGGAATTGTTTTTCAAAGCTCATAAAATGCAGTTGGCAAATAAACCAGAGATGAACGATCTACTTCACTGCTGCAAATATTTGCAGATGCAGTGAGCTTTAAACACTAATTCATCTCCAGTGAATGCAACAGGCATACTGTCTACCCTGCAGTTAAAATGAACGCGTTATTCCAAGATGAAGACTTCGAATTCCGAGAGTGAGAAACAACCAGTGGGCTCAGTTCTACTTTCACTGAAGACCATGGTCACCTCGCACAGACCCTACTGGTAACATCGCTAGGTCCTGTATGACCACGCAGCTTCTGCGCGTTCTACGGATGCTGAAAAATGTTTCAAAACCTGAAATTACTGATCGGGCTGACCGCAAGGGTTATAATTAATGACGTAAGTAAGGCTGTGAGTATTCTTTGTGTAGTACTAGGCATAAACAAAACATACACTCGGGGAGAGGCACTCACTGCACGTCGGAAGGTACTGTTTGCAGAGACATTTTTAAGGCTTCATGCAAGTACTCCAGGCGTGAGTTCACAGCTGGCATCACCCATTCAAAGAGCTCACAGCTGCCATGAAGGACAGATCCAGCCACTCCATTCCGTACTCCTGCATCCTCCTCATGTTCATCAGGTCAAGTTCAGTTTATTGATCCAGCCAGAAATGCACTCTGCGCAAATAAACAGGTTTCATCCACCCAGCAGCTGCTCAAGCATTTAACTTGGTACAAGAGAGGGGGCGACGCCGCCACGCCACTGCGGGTGGGAGAATAGAGACAAGAGGTCGCTCATCCTGCATCAGTTCTTAAAATCAGTTTAATCTCGTCTAGAAACTACAGGTAAGAGCCATTTGATTGTCTGGATGTCAAGGGAAGTCATCTTGCCACATCATTCTGCCTTAAAGAAAATTCAGACTCGGAAGTTTAAAGAAAAAGAATCAATGTGTATACTGATGGCTTTATACATCAAAAAGACAAAAATTGGGAAATTTTTGGAAATTTTTTTAAAGCAAAAGATTTTTTTTCAGTATTTCACAACCTGGAATTACAGGTGTTACTAAACCTCACAAGTTTAACCACCTCTAGAAAAGGTAAATTTAGATAAAACATATGAAGGAACATCATTTTTTTTTTTTTTTAAACAAGAAAAACCATGCAAAGTTGGGAGGGCTGCAGGTTTCTTTCTTTCTCTTTTAATTGTACCAACTGGTGGTTTTAGAATTTTCTGGCTGCCTTCTTATTGTCTTCCCCTTGCTATTTAATAAAAAAGTAAAATATAATACTGATTTTAACAAGCATCCTGAAGTTAAAGAAAGTGCAAGATTCTGTAGTAATGAAACTGAAGCATGTCATAGGCAAACCAAAGAAGACCCTGCAGATGAAGTGTTATTCTGGAGATACATAAATATGTATATATAAAACCCAAAACCTGCAGAACTCAGTGTACAGAGTGCATAATACTGTACGTGATGCACAGTTGGGCCTAATACAGTCTGCATTTACGCACATTAATATTAGTAAATGAGATTTTACAAGCAGAAAGTTAGGCATGCTTGCCTGTAACGTTGCATAAAAAAAAAATTAATCTTTCAAAAATTCACTGCACGTAACAGGTATGCTCATGGATTTCTTAAAAACAACATACGTAACACTTCGATGCTAAAGGTTTAATTGAAAGTAAATATAGCGCATGTAACCTGAAATGTTAAAATGTAATTGTTAGGTACCTCAGAAAACATTTTTTTTGTTGTTGTTCAGAATATGTATTTCAATTTAAAAAAAAAACAAGAGCTCACATAGGGTCATGGGAAAACCAGTGGAAAAGACAGAAAGATGAGAACGAGACAGGAATTGCTGCAACGCAATCAGTATCGATAAGGAGTTTATTTTATAAAATTATATTAGTCATCACAGTGAGTGTGTAACCAGTAATTCACATCGTAATTACCAGGCTACATCCGCACATGGGCATGCTTCAATATTCCCTGACCACGGCCTAGATCCAAACGGGATACGGCCCGACCACTCCTCTCCACTCACATGAAATCGGTGGCAAGTTTGGAGTACACACAGTCTTTTCCATCTATGATGCTCTTAGCGAGAGTTACTACAAAAAAGCAGCACAGCTTGCAGTAGTTTATTTTTTTTAGAAGCCCCAGAGTCATAATGGCCACAAACCTCAAACGGCTTAAGATAGTCCTTGCCTAAGCATCCACACCCCTCCCTGACAGCGTGTTCGCAGAGCCAAAAAACCGGGATTTTGATTACTGCAAGTTGCAGTGGCTTGTACTTTCATGATTCGACTGCACGTTCGTCGTGCATTTTCTAGATAAGCATACCTCTGCACAAAGTGTCCGTGATCTAAGGGGTCTCTCACCACCCCACTAAGGAAGCCTCATGTGACTGTAGCTAGCAAATTCTCCTCAGTATGTTCTCGCCAAAAGGCACTTATTTCACTAGCTGCTTTTCTTTTTTCTTTTTAATAGGAATGGATGTTTTCAGTTGCAGGCTTAAGTTTTGCGGATTAAATAAGGAAAGCAGACAACACCCAACCTTTAGCATTTTGAAGAAATCATTCCAAGCTCCAACCTGAGAAATGCTGCAAGCAGGGATTCATGGCCATGTTGTTGTTGCTCCCTACGGCACGTTTGCTGTATTTCTTCTTGTTCTTCTCCTAATTCAGCATTAATTGGCCTTCCTGCAGTAAACTGTAGCTATGCTACGCTCCCCAGCAGCTCTAACCAACCTCCGCGATCCATTTCATTTCTCCAGATACCTCGTTCTCCTCGCGCTCTGTTCACCTGTACGAAAGCCTACCATCCACAGCGATGCATCACTCCTAAACCAGCTTACCGCCTAACAGACGCTCCTGAACTTCCCGACACACGGGGATGAGAATCTGTCTTTTCCTTGCACAACGTACGCCGAGAGAAGCCATCTGCCTCATCCTCTCTCAGTTCTTTTTCACATTTTAGCCCCCACCAACCAACCCACGCCTGCAACAGAGAGATGCCGTGTGCCATCAGACTCCACGCTCCTTACTCACCCCACGGGAGGAAGAAGAGGGAGGGTGTTTAACCCTTCTTTCCTCCTACGCCACAGAAGCGGCAGGCGGGCGGCGGGCGTCGCCTCCCGTGCCTGCTACCTGCAGCGCAGCCCCGGTAAATACCGGGCCGTTCCGCAAGAACGAAGCCGCCCTGCAGCCCGCCTTGGCGCGCAGGCGATGGATCGCGATCCCGCAGCACGCCAGCTGCCCACCGAACGCTCACCTTGCCAGGATGGCGCGCCGCCCTGCTGAAAAGAGGCGATTTCCAAGGGAAAAGACGGAATTTTGCAACCGGGAGCGGCACGCCGCCGCTGCCGAGCCCACCGCTGCAGCCGCCCGGGCACACCACGGCTGCCCGCCGCCACCCCCAGGAACGGCCGCACCGGGAGCC